>KZ538316.1:0-82691 GCA_000934665.2 Catajapyx aquilonaris
CTCCCCCCCTCCCTGCAAACTATAGTATTGAAGTGCTTTTTCCAGTTGAAAGGTATAGGTTTTTCAAGGCCATTGAAATGTTTTTGAACACTTCATTATTATTGAAACATGATTGCTCGCAGCATCAAGAATATCTTGCCACCAGTGCTAGTCTGAAAGCTGCAATGAATGAGTGTCTTGTTGATGTCAAACTTCGTATTGAAACAGCACTGGGGGTCACGCAGAATGATATTAATGAGTCCAAGAACAACACAGACCAATTAAACAAAGAGACTGGGGTAAGATATAAGGCATATACAGGCACGAGTACTAAAACCTCTCCTCGTTCTATACTCCTCATCTGACTTCTCCCTGGAGCATAAATGACATTATGTCATTTACCGCCCAAATATCCAACTTAGGATTTATACCATTTTTTTACCAACTTGAAGTAGTTCTCTGAATGTGATGGGATGGCAGTCCTATCTCGAAAATTGCATTTTTGGACTTGGACCACTTTTGTTCTAGGCGCCTCAGCAGTCCGCCTGTGCTGCTGGGAAGCGGGGCGGGGGTGGAAAGGGGTGAATATGTAAGGTGAAAGAGACAGGAAGGTGACCAAGCCTGTATTGTAAAGAAAGGGCGCCATCACTTCAAGATGGGCTAATGACTTGCAAGAATATTTTGACATGCTTTTCTCTGCATAAAACTTCATGACAGTAAAGTGTGCGAAACCAATGAAAAGAAAGAAACAATGACGATTTTTTGAGTGGCACATTAAATAGCGTTCACTTTCAAACAATATAATTATTACCCTCTTAAGGAATATTCTCTCCTGGTTTCGGCCACACACCTGATACTTTTTATGACGGCAATAACAAAGTATCGAAATATTCGACCTGAGAGCATTGTTCTAACAACAACAATAACAAGAACAAAAAACGACGCAGCTTTGTTGTGAGACTACGAGTATCTCTTCCTGAAACCCGGCGCGGCGTCCAATATATTGGACATCTGGAAAAGTTTTTTTGGCGCCAACTAGTGATGCCAACAGAACTGTAATCTGTTGGTATCCCATCTGTATCCCATGATTACAATCTGGCCTCAATTGGTGTAGCCACCTAGTGTCGAATATCTGACTTGGGCCGCGAAAATTAAATCGCGGATAAAATGGCGGCTGCCGCTGCTGAAGCTGTAGGCTCTCATCCGATCAGTTATATTTTCCCCCCTCATATTTGGAGTGCGATTTTCATCAATGCAGCGAATGTCCTGGGATTCGCAAGGAATGTGCATTAGGAAATACGAAAAGATGTGTCTGTGACAATCTTTTAACTGATCCACGTTCATATTTTTTGGAATTTTTTAAGACACCTGCTTAATGGGAGGGGGCGGTCACTTTTTTCGAAGAAAAAAGTCAAATAAAATAAAGTCATCAAAATGATCAAGTGGCTTCGCTTGTGTTGTCCATCCCGGCAGCCCCCACCCTACACACCCCATAGTCCCTACATTTGTCTTATACCAGGGAGTTCCATTCTCAAACCTATCACCCCTCCAAATATTTAACTCTACAATTTAAACTATAGGACCTATAAAATCACAAGCACATCCAAATTAATCAGCACACTTTTTAGAGCATTTCCAATGTTTTGTTGCAGCCTGACCTTTGACCTGAAAGGCCCTAATATTAGGTTTATGGTCTGTGGCCAGGCCCTACCTCGGTCTCCATCTGTCGGAGCTTTCGTAATGAGACTGTACGCAGCACAGTACGCAGATATGCAGTATATCTCTCGACGGAGGTAGTATGCCCCTAGCCAAACGTAGTGGCAGGTATCATTATCTATGAATGTGACGTAGGCGAGTGGTCACCTCCTTGGGGTCATCAGGACGGGCATGCGGCATCACTGTTTCGTGGCATTGCTCTATGGATTATTAAAATAATAAATTCCAGCCCGCTTCTGCTGTGCGTGGAGATGCGCATATCGTCGACGCGGTTTTAGATAGGCAAATTTTGGTGTAGACTTGGTCGCCTTCCTGTCTCTTTGACCTTACATATTCCCCCCTTTCCACCCCCGCCCCTCTAGCCTCTACCCACAAGGACAGGCGGACTGCTACATTTGGCTGGCAGGCTAGGGGCATACTACCTCACATCGAGAGATAATAATACTATAGGCCTATATCTAAGTACTGTGCTCTGTACAGTCTCATTACGAAAGCTCCGACAGATGGAGACCGAGGTAGAGCCTGGCCACAGACCAAAAACCTAATATTAGGGCCTTTCAGGTCAAAGGTCAGGCTGCAACAAACCATTGCAAATGCCCTAAAAAGTGTGCCGATTCATTTGCATTTGCTTTGCTTTTATTGGACCTATAGTTTAAATTGTAGACTTAAATATTTGGAGGGGTGATAGGTTTGAGAATGGAACTCCCTGGTATAAGACAAATGTAGGGACTATGGGGTGCGTAGGGTGGGGGCTGCCGGGATGGACAACACAACACAAAGCTAAGCCACTTGATCATTTTGATGACTTTTTATTTTTTGACTTTTTTCTTCGAAAAAAGTGACCGCCCCCTCCCATTAAGCAGGTGTCTTAAAAATTTCCAAAGAAATTTTTTCCCCTCCCCCCTTTCCTCCCCCTCTCCATCCCTCCCCCCCCCCTCTTCGCTGCTCCTCTAACACCTCTGAAGAAGTGTTGGGGAAACTGCGAAGGAACAGTCGCCATCTTGGCCAGAGATGTCGGCTGCAAATTTTTTTTTCTGACTCTCAACCAAGGAGACAAGGGATTTGAACCCACATCTCTCGATCGAGAGTCTGATGCGCTACCTCAGAACCACGCTCTGGTGCAACGAGAGTGTGAGTGTTGGAAGGGTCTAGCCTATTTACCAGATGCACTTCAAAGAGAAATAAATGTGAAATGAGAGATGAAGTAACAGCGGGAAAGGTTCATAGCGATAAAAAGAAACGACGTCTTCCTTTCAGGATTCGATCCTTCAACCTTCAGGTTACGAAGAGAGAGTCTTAACCACTAGACCACTGCGCTACTTCGATACTGACACTCTCTCCAGCATGTACTTTTTGTAAAGAAAGGGCGCCACAAAATTCAACAATCACCATAAATATTTGATTTAGGTTACATTTTTTAGCCTCAATAGTGTGCTAAGTAAAAGAATGTGATAATTTGTGTTTCAGTTATATCAAGTAAATTCTTTGGGAAATTTTTAAGACACCTGCTTAATGGGAGGGGGCGGTCACTTTTTTCGAAGAAAAAAGTCAATTAAATGATCAGGTGGCTTCGCTTGTGTTGTCCATCAACTGATGAGAACAAGAGCAGGAGTTTATTCAATACAAGTCCTATTGAATATTGCAGGTTGGTGACACTGAAAAGGCTGAAATAAGTGACCTGACCATGCGTGTGAATGACTCCAGTGATGAACATGACCCATATGCTTACTCAGCTGATGATTCCGTTGGGACTCAAGTAAGACAAAAACCCAAAGACAACAAATAAAGGTATCTTTGTTTTAGTGTCAAGCTAAACATGAGCAAACCTGATTACTGGAAAGGTAGTTTTATGCCAGTTAACTTTAACATGACCTTGACATGAATATTAACATGAACAGCATTAGCGTAACATCACAGGTTTCACCAGAATAAATGAATGAAGGAAAGCTAGAACATGCACTGAAACTGCAGTGATTAAGCAACAGTGTTAGCTTATCTTACATGGGTACATCACTGGCCCATAAATTCCATTTCATCACCAGACTTGGGATTAATACCTGCGTGTCTACCTGAATGGTTCACTTTCATTTGCCTTGTGACCTGCTTTATGACAATTAGCTTCCAATCAAACCATACACTTGGGAATTTTTAAAGGTTAATTTATCTTATTTAAAAATATTCTTCAGCTTGCATTCATAACCTAACATTTCTTTAGGCTGGAAAGCATAAGCAATGTGAATATGTTCTCAAGCTTCAATATAATGATTGCATTAGATAACTTGGAAAGAAAATTTCGGATGTTTTGTTTTGATCATGACATTCCAGGGTGGCTCAAAAAGTAACTCACAACTTTTAAATTCCAGAACCTCACGACAAACAACTGAAATGGACATGCTTCTATGAAAGGGCAAGTCTTTCTCTGCTCTTTCGTACCATCAGTCCAAAAAGAACTTTCCCAGTCATCCTGACGTGTGTGCTGCCCGCTCGACACACACCATGTATCTTACATGGTGTGTGTCGAGCGGCCAGCCCACACGTCAGGATGACTGGGAAAGTTCTTTTTGGACTGTTGTACAATAATCAAACACATTGCTTTTTTCTGCGGTGGCATGAAAAAACCAGTGTCTCGGGATAAGGGCATCAATGTGTATGCCATGGTAACTATGGCTGAAATTAGAATAAGACTTCCTCTTTCATATGTGGATGTCAGTTTCAGTGATGACTCTTCTGAATTAAAAACGTTGTGGCTTACCATTTGATTTGTCAATGTTTTCAGACTTTGGTAGAATTAGTTTCTATCTTGGTTTTAAGAAGGCTTCAGATTACTCATTTTAATGTCCTTAATCCCCTCAACTTGAGACTTCTATTGCTCATTCCCACATTCATTACTTTTGAATTCTTTGTAGTGCAAGCAGCTAATGCACCCAACTGAAACAGATAGTCCAAACATGATGGCTTCTCTGATCAAAACCCTCTGGTGCTTTGGAAATGGTGAAAAGAAAGGAGCTGCCAGGAAAGAAATGCCATCAGATCTGTGCTCATATAAGACTCAAATCAGTGAGTTGTTCAAAAGACATAGGATTGGTCACAGAAGTGATGAAAAGCCTTTTCGTTGCATAGCTTGTTAAAAGCGAGTTATGACAAACCGCTTCATGGAGCTCCATTATCAGACTATCCATCTTGATGTTAAGCGTTATTCTTGTGCACTGTGTGATAGAACATTTTGTGAGAAGAGGAAATTGGAGGAGCACAAGATGACCCATACTCATGGCAAGCAGCATTCATGCAAAAAATCATTTACTCTGGCTAGATATTTGAAGGCTCATATGGTACTTCACTCTGGAAAAAGAGACTCTGAGTCACACTTCTGCTGTTATTGTGGCAAAGGGTACAAGTTCAAATCTCAGTTGGTTTGCCATACCAGGGTCCACACTGGTGAGAAGCCATATTGTTGTGACGTTTGCCAGCAAAAGTTTGCTTATAATGGTTCCTTCACTTGTCACAAGAAAACTCACATAGGAGCAATGTCGTAGAATTTGTGCCATGCACGTTAACTATCCGCACCCTCCACGTATGATACAACTTACTTTTAATCTTCTGCCCCTAAGCATCGATAACATATGAGGATTGCTGGATGTGTGCCCTCTATAATGGAATAAACCATGTGTGATTCCAACTGTCAATCATTATGTCTAAAATGATCGGTGCTATTTTTATTCTTGTCATTTAGCATACACCCACTCATATCTCCTCCGCGAAGAGTTACATTGTGCTGCTGCACTACACCTCGCTAACACACATTGTGCTTCTTGCCACGTCGCTCTCTCACTACAGTGCATAAATAACAACGGGATTTTGTCAATGATGATTCACACCACAAACGAAGACATGTACACCTACAAGTACTCCAGACTACACCTTTATGATGACTACAGAGGGAGGATGACATGTACAGAATATTTATCTGCTCAAGAGAGGGCACGCTATTAAACAGAAACAGAAAAATTGATTTCTCATCACATTGTTATGCAGGAAAACGTACTGTACCGGTACCTCCTTTAGTTGAACAAACAGGTGTATAGTAATCGCATTGCAGGAAGGGTGGTAGCTGTTACATAAGAAAATGACAGGAGACCCCATCATTCTGCTCAGTTTATGCCATACACAAACAACATATTCAACATAACAAAGCAACGCAAGTGAATATACAAGCGCGGAATTGCAACTTCTCATTGTGCCTACACCACATTGTGCGGTGTAACTTAGGTCCAAACCAACTCTTTCTCAGCTCATTTCAGTACAAAGGAGTAGGATTGATGAAAGCCATTTAGCTGTAACTTAGCTGCATTGCACTGATGGGGCCAACCTTGTTCTATCTGGATATGTTTCAAGTGTTTTCTGTACCCATTAGATTCATCTGGATGACAGGCAGGGAGAACTAAATTCAACCTTCTATAAGGCCACAGTGAGAGGGTTAGGTCGGGAAGTTATGGTGATACAAAAACTATGGCGCTACATATTCTTTCAAGCTAAAACTCTCCTCGTCAACAAAATTGGAGAGGTTGTGGGGTTTGATACTGTGGGTTGGGGAAAGGGGGGAAGGGAGATGTGCCAATCCAGGCAAGCAAAACATTCCTGAAATTGATATGTTGAAATAGCAGATCACTTGCCCATGTGCACTCTGTCTTACAATATAAGTTCCACATCACCACGTGTTCCGAGACTGACAACATCAGTGGTACATTTCTGGCCGCAAGAAAAATAGAGTGGCATGTCCCCTTAAATCAACATCCCACATCACACTGGAAGAATCACTAATGATGTTAGTGCTGTTTATTGAGAATATTATTTTTTCGTCTTTTTTCCCATTTTTGGATGGAAGTAAAGTCGAAAGGATTGATCATCACCTTTAACCAGAGAATATTCATGGCCCTTATGGTCAACCTGGACTCTTTTTATCCTTAGCAGCATCAGTTACTCAGGTGAGCGAATTTTGATGAGCTTACTTTGCTTTCGACAAGCAAAATGAACACATCTGGTTACCATAATGAATGGTGTTGGGAAGGGGGGGGAGGGGGGTCTCAAACTTGTTATGCAAAGGCATTCTCTTGCTAACAATGATAAATAGTTAGATGATATTACTTTCCTGACTTTCATCAACAGCCTAATAATATTGTTCCATGAACAGGATATGATAAAGCAAGAGTCGATTTAGTGAGTGCATGTGGAGCCCTCCAACGTGATAAGTTGTTACTTCTGTTAACATTTATTTTTAGTGCTTCATGGCAGATGTTAGGTAGTATGTTCTCTTCTGTGAATTTGGAGTGCAATCCTGATATTAGTTTGTAAGCTAGATATGAGGCATGCATCAATACCTGAAATGCAGAAGGATTAGAATCACAATGAACGGATTTCGATATGATGGTTTGAAGTTTGAAACTTGCATTAGCCCTTATTGGATTAGTTTTTTTCCCCCCAAACATTTCTCTATAGGAGGCTCCATCAGAAATGTTACTTGATCTTCAGGAATCAAGGACTATGTTAAACAATGCCTAACTAATTTTCGACCAAAATATGATTCTCATTGATTTGCATTTCACGCAATCATTTGTTGTAGACACTTGTTTTCTCCTTAATTTTCATCCCTCACTTGCCTTTAGACTCATTAACGTTTGTATCGAATCTAATGCATGTATGATACTGACCCAAACCCACCCAAACCTAACAAACAAGTAGAATTTCTTTGAGATGATATGCATTTGCCTGGATTGAAAAATATTCCACAAGCGAAAACCGCAAACTGAACCATAGAAAACGTTTAACATCCATTATATTTCCAATGTGACCCTGTACGGTGGACGATATAGACTTCAAAGATATGCAATCTGTTCAGTTATTATTATTATTATCACAGAAAACTGAAAATCAAACCCTGTTGGATCACAAGTTTGAGACTCCTGGTGGGTAGAGCAATACTGATTGAATTTCAACAATGCTCTTGTAAACAGTGGACCAATTCACACATCACTTGTTTAGCAGTCACGTACTCTTTCAATATAATAATCTACCCATACTAAACCTGTGTAACAAATGACTTGCTTCGTGGCAGATACACGGGAATGCATTCACATCAATCAAATTTTGTGACATTCAGGATTAAATTGGTTCCTTTTCCAAAGTCACATAACTTTGCCAACTCACTGGTATTACGGCTTCAGCTGTCGTTGCACCATGCCCTGCATGTCTCCCGGTGAGAATTATTAAACACTGTAACCTCCAGTAAATGACCTACGAAGTAAGACAAAATAGCCTATTGTTCGATGTCAGGGATCGAAGTCAAGTATCACCAACGAAATTTTGATCGTCATTCTACTCGTAACCCTTGATGGTGCCATGAATGGCTATGAAACACATCACATACGTTGATATTACATTACAATATTATGCAAAATACCTTCTCTTAAAATATTGAAAAAATGGAGGTATGACAATGCAATTCTCACCCGAAGATATGTGCAGGGCACTATAGGACAGAACGGTACACAAAATGGGTTCAAGTAAAAAACGCAACATTAGATGCAGGGCTACAAAACAAATCATGCAGAGCGTATAGCAGACTTTCAATGCTGACAGTGCAAAATGCTAGTCTTTGAAAGAATACTTCTGATCACAAGGAATTATTACCTTGCTGAATGACACTAGGGCCTGGCAAACACATTCTATCGTATTCTTGACAACAAGACATCTAATACAAGTCATCGCAGCCAACTTTGCTATCAAAATAAAATTTTCCCAAAACAAAGGGTAAGTAACAATCTGGTTGACCAGTGACACAACTTTTTTGGTCGTTATGAAAATAATAACATTAAAAAAATAAAGTACGCAGTGACATTCATCTGACGGCAGCCTTTTTCTGAGGGACTCTGAGGGCACCCGGTCTCAGAAAGGGCCGTGTCGTGTCACGACAGCTATGGCTCGAGTCCAGTAGCTTGTATTGCTCAAAGACACGATACTGCTTCACAAGGAACTAGAACATCCAAGATGTAACATGCACAAGACAACCACTTTGGTGGCACAATAACTGCACAGTCGTACAGACATACGGCCAAGGTGAGTAATGATTATTATACAGGATGACTATTTGGTAAAACACACTGCAGGGCGACAATAGAGTATCCAGTTGTGGCATGCCTTACCCAAAACCATCATCCAGTGCTTCTTTCAACGAGACCCGGGTGATTGTTCCACTGGAAGCTGATGGATATGCAGTGACGTCAGCTAGGTCACACACAGTGGGTGACCTCGCACAGAAGCATCTTTTCGACAAATTATACACCATTTTCCATGATAGAGAGAAACATATACTGTATATGATACCATTCAAGAGGAAGAAAAGAAATAAGAGTCCTTTCATGTGTAGCAGTCGTGAACTGACCCACACCCTGTGTCTCTTGGCAAGAGATTTTAAGATGATAGAAGGATTTTTTTCCCACAATGCACAGAGCAAGAGATCCCTTGGCAAGTGAGGAAGTAGCTGGGTAAGAGGTCAGCAATGAATGACCCTGCATCTTCCTCAACTACCTAGTCCTCTTCACCACTCGTACGTATCGGCAGTGTTCCTCTGCTCGGGTTGCAGAGTTTGGATCTGGGTTACTGGTGGTGGTGCCTTCAGGATGCTTGTACTCTCCCCCGAGTGGGATATGGCGTCATCATATGCCTGAAACGAATGACGTTATGAGGTATGGAGTCTAATCAACATCATTCTACAGACACCCATGCTATGCGTATCCATACCTGGAACGTCTTCTTGATAAAGTCAAAGTCGGGCTTGGCATCAGGGCTGCGCACAGGAGATGGCTTTCCACCAAAGTGCTTTTCCAGACTGACTTCTGTTTCCTCGTTGTACGAGTACACAAACCCTTTCAGGTTATACCCGTATCCGCCCCCTCCTCCTCCTCCGCCTCCACCGTAGCCTCCCCCACCATATCCGCCACCTGCTCCTCCACTTTGCAAGAAGGGATTTGTGTTTGCACCTGTAGGACAGTAATCAACCATTACTTCTTGATGTTTCAGGTTACTCTGATAGTTAATAAACTACAAGGGCTTTTCAAGAAGGAAATGGATTTTTTTTTTTCCTTTCTGTACCCTATTGCATACAGATATAACAACATTAAAATATACGTACAATCCAATTCTCTAAAATAATTTATTGGAATACCTCTTAATTTTTGCTGTCTTTTGTTTGTAGGAAGTCTATTAAAATGGGAATGTTTTTGGACTTTTTGACGTTGGTTGTAGCAAGTATTAGTCTCACCTCCTCCGGGTATATCGAGGTTGCCACCTGTGCTCTGGTAAGTGGCGCCGTATCCGGGTTGATTAGGGTCACCCAATTCCTGCAGTTTAGAACTGGACAGGGCTCGAGGCATCGGGTTGGCTGGAACTCCGTGAGGTGCTAAATGAGACGTTTCCTCTGCCACCTGTTATTTTTTTTAACGAATAATCCGTTTTACAATAATTAATTTTAAACAGCAGTGATAAAGACAGCAGGTCACTGAGTGACTTGTTCAGAATGTCCTACATAATGACTATTGGACATAATTATACAGTATTAAGGATTTAAGGACAATATTGTTCTTCCGTATTATGTTAATGCCACTTCTTCACATGAAGAATGTGGCGCAGGTAGTGGCAATTTATAGAATAAATATATTTTTATAACAAATAAACTAAACAAAAATAAAATAGCATACTAGCATATTTTCGTTCATAAGCTAGTAGTATAGATATCTACCTCTTGGAAGGAGGATGACTATTTCCAAATTTCCAACAAGAACACAGCTGCTATGTATAGGCTGTACGGTTTTTCTTTAGAATTTTCATAGTTTTCGTATTATTTTCATTAGGAAGGACGTCTGGCCACTTTACGACTCACAGCATGTATAAAGAACGAGGGTTCCTGACCATTCTTGGCCGATAGTACTGCAAAAATGATGTACGTAGATTTGTGTGCAACTTGGCAAGCTCAAAAATACGGCATAGTTATTGGTCTCTCGTACAATATACGTACGGTACTCTTCTCTTCTTTTCTGGGTATTTCTTATGCGTCAAAGGGGGTATGAATGATGATTCACGGGGGTTTTTTTCTTGCCATTAGACACGTTCGCCAGCCCAGATTATATATTCACCTTCGTGGTTAATAAGAATATTATTATCAATTAATCTTGCACGTCAAATCCAAATTAGAAGGTTAAACGGTACAACAGTACAGTATAGTAGGTCATTAGTCCACCAGTGGATTCCTTGTAAAATTCACTGGTAAAGAAATACATCGATTCACGACATACACGTCGACATTAATTTTTACTCCTGCAGATATATGACCAACAATCTACAATCCGTGATTATTCTGCAACCTAGGTAATGGTTCCCCCAACGAATGTCAGTATATGACGACAGGAAGGACTATGGTATTCTCAAAGTCAGTGACACGACACTAGCTATACTCAAGAGCTAACACCAGGTTTGCAATTTTTCAACAGTGTCCAATTTCATGCAGTTGTGAGGACCGTTTAGGTACTGACGTACGAGTACTGTACTGTACATTATAAAATTAGCTAGTACTCTTGGCGATGAGATTGAGCATTTTAAAGTGCTGGTGGCTACAGTTGCAGGTGGCTGAAGATGTCTCATTTATCTTTGTGTGTCTTGCTTGGAGGGGAGGATGAATGTGAGCGACAGACAAAGTAATTAAAAAGAAAGGGGATGGGTGGGTGGAGAGAGGGAGGGAGGGAGGGGAGGGGAGGAGGGAGGTCAGCTGAAGCGTGGTTTTCAGTTTTACAGATTCCTGGGTAACAAGGCCGGTCTTATTACAGTACATATTTTATACACTGGGGGTAATCAGGACTTGAGTTTCCTATGCTCCCTATTTCTGCTTGCCATTTTGCATATAAATGAGGCTGAATAGAGGGCGTATGTTGCTTATTACGTTTGTCCCAGTAATCACTATGAGTCCTGCAGAAGATGCTCAGAAAATAATTTCCAGGTGTGTTAGTTCATGTAAAATCGATATATTGTAAAAGTATACTACGTATTTATATTTTGATAAAATTTGCTTATGGTAAGGTAACAGAGAAGTAACTTATACTAATGTCCCAAATATTACTAGTACCAGACAATCCACGCCCCATGTGGAAAGTCACTATCAGCCAATAAATACGTCTCAAATATTCAGTGATTGTCTGGATTGTCCGGATTTGGAACATTAGCGTCAACTTACTCGTCTATGTGCAAAATTCAATTAAAATCTGAGGAGGTCGGATCAAATATTATATTTTACGTTGTTTATTTTACGTGGGTATTATTAAGGTCGAGGTCTGCTAACTGTACCGATCACTGCTTACTTGCCTGCGAATACGAAACATGACAGAATCTTTTATATTGCGTGACTTTCCCTCGACGTCGCATGCTACGAGAGTTTATCCTGACTATTAAGAGCAATCCCGCAAGCCTCTTTTGAGCGTAGGATGGCCTGCATATCAGGATAACATGGTCCTTGGCTTCGGAATCGGAAAAAAAAATACAAGAACCGGCAAAAGCACAGTATGTAAGTAAATACAGTCATAACTCTCATGACGATTTCAATATTCTGTCAAATTCGAGAGGATAATTATAATTATGATATGAAAAGTAAGTTTCCAAAGAAAGGGATCATGTCGCATGCAGAGTAGTGGTAATGGTTGAAGGACGACGCGGCGTTGCCAAAATGCATCAAAAATACTTTGTGAGTAGTGAAAAAATCATTCAGAAGAAATGAGTATTTCGTAATAATTCTGCAAAGTATGGCATACTTTTTTTTCGGAGATTCCTGTCACGTCCACAACCGAGAGCATCTTACGTCAGCCATAATCTCTCGATCTCACGAATAGCTGTTAGTTTTGATTAGATCAGATACAGCACACAGCTGCTTAGTCGAGAGAGTCCCATTCATGTCGCTCCTTTTGATTATGCTACACAAAATGCATAAAGATTGGCTGCTCGACATGTTCCAATTTCTGAGCGTGTACTCAACTTTTTAAAAAACAGAGCAGTCGATTTCGTGGCTACTCAGATCTGACAACGTCGCCCTTTTCTCTAGAATCTGTGACCTCAGTACACACGATTATTGCTGCTGTACTGTACTACCCTGCCGAATTTATTTATCGATTTTCTTAAAATAATCTCACCAGCTACTACTATTTGAAGACTCGCGTACTGTAGTCTACATTGTCATATCATCAAAGGAGTCAAATTACGTGTGCACCTTGCATCTCTTTTATGCTGATATGTTTTAATTATTGTCATATGTTACCTTTAAACCATCACACAAAGTATACGTGGTATCCATAATTTATCGCATAATTTTTCGAAGCTATTATATTACCCTTGGTTGCTGTCAAACCCAACATATAACTTCCTCTGACCTAATTTTTTGCAAATTAAAATGAATACAATTAACGTGACTTCCTGGCCAACCTGAAATTAGATCAGTCAAGAAGAAGAAAAAATTGTCTAGCAAGAGAGGTACACTCACCTGATGAGGATCTTCCGTCTGTGGAACCTCAGACACAAAACCAGTATCTTTCCTGTAAAAGTTGATAAAGACAAAGGCTGCCAGCACGATCAGGCACGCAAATCCATAAGCGCGGAATGTGGCGGCAGTTCCTAATTGCAAAAGAGAACAGCGTCAGTCAGCGGTCCATTCACAGCCTTAACATGCCATACCAAAATAAGTGACGAGGATTCCTCCGAAGACGGCTCCACATCCACGCCCGAGGCCATGATGGAGTCCCTGGAGGACTCCCTGAGCGGAGGTGCGCATATGTTGTGGTGTGTTGTGGGCGATGTAGGAGCAGCAGGCGGCCCAAACGGCAGCATGTGTGATCCCTGTTGACGTATACATGCGAGGAAACCGCGGTCATCAGGCCTTCCCTCTCCCTAGCCATCTGGGAAGAACTGAACACTCCATCTTCCTTATACCAAACACCCAACATCCCATGAGTTCCACGGTCTTATAATATAAAGGCCTGGACACTCCCCTCTTATCGCGTGCCCTTATCAGTTCACACCCGTAGGGAGTGAGGTTGCCGCTTCGGCGCTGGTGTACTCCCTACAGGTGGGCAGAACTACGGCTGGGGTAGGAGTGTCAGGGGGCTGGCGTGTCTATTATCAAATGAGACAGAGAGAGAAGTGGAGTCGGTTCGAACGGAAAAGCACATCGCCCCGCCGGGAATCGAACCCGGGACCAGCCTCTATTCAAAGGTGTGCTCTGCCACTGAGCTACGGGGAGGCACAAGTAGGATGTCCGTCATACTGTTCGACATCTCGCTTCTCTCTCCATCGTCATCGATGCAACGGATGTGCCCCATTTTGTGGAACCCCCCAAGTTGCAAGAGGTCTAAGGACTTGAACTCACTCTGTAAAGAGTAATACAATTTCTTTCTTTGACACGACCACTTCCTCGGATCAATAGCTTCCACTTCTTAGAAATTCAGAGCAGTCGGTAGGAAAAGAAGAAAAAAAAATCTCGTTTCCACCTCTTTCATGTGTAGAGGTACTGTAACCTCACAATGCACACGATTTCATTCCGACAACGATTCTGCCGAAAAGTCCGGCGATGTTTAATTTTCGCCGGCTCTAATAATGGCATTGTGATTAGGTTCTGATTGGGTAGAATGCTGGTTTGCTCCTTTGTCAGTATTGCGGCGAGAAAGCGGGACACCTTTGTTCAGATGTCAAGTTTGCTCTCCAAGCACCGAGTTACTATAGTTTACACTCAAATGTCAATAGTGTTGGGGTATTCAATCGTGGGATTTCAGTTCCTATTGCTTTCAGTGGAAAACCAACATCGGTGGACCTTTTGTGGATTCATATATATACGTATGGCCCTAGGTGCGTTGGTGTATTTACTTTACAATGTCCCTAAAGCTGTATAATGAAAAGGCAACTGAAAAATGACTCACGTCACGACCTCATGTAGGTTTTAAAAAGGTCAGTAAGATAGACTCTTCATACTTCCTGAACTTGGCCTTTAGCCTCATTATTTCAGATATATGTCAACTGCGGAAGCGGAGCAGGAGTCAACATTTCAGAGCTTTATCGCAAAAACCATGCTGCACCGTATACTCAGCCATATCCTCTTTAACACTGGATCTGACAGAAACTGCCTCACAAAACACACATTTCAAAGCAAAAGTACTCTAATAGTACACAAGTACCGCTTTGATAAATACCAATCTGATTAATGCTTCAAAGCTGACCTAATTTAACATTTTAACTGTAAACATTCCAATTAAGATATGGCTAATAATTTAGCTAACCAAATCATTAAAAATGGCATGTCCCCTTTTGTCATTAATAAATTGGAATTGTTGCAATAAGGCAAATGAGGTAGCTACTGGTTTTTGAGAGAAGAGTTGTACAGCACAGGGTATGGGAAGGTAGGGGGTGGAGACAAGGAGGGGAGGGGGCAAAACTGCTGGCGCCCAAAATCAATATATCCTCCAGCAAGCTTGGAAATAGATGTCTGCTGGGACAATCCATTTAATCATCTGGTGTGCCCCCTGATTTGAGTCCAAAATTGTTGTCTCTGATTGAGCCCATAATGAGGAGGATAAAATTACATAGATCATATTGTAGTACACTGTTGAATGAGGAAGTCAGCTCTAGTAGGTTGCACGTGAGGAGGACTTCGTGCCCTTCATTCTTTAGTGGGAGGGAATGGGGTGGCTATGACCTAATTTGCCAGAGTTTTATTGAGCAAAAATTGGGAACAAGTTAGAACTTTTCATTTCGAACGAGCCAATATTCTCCTTGACACAACCGAAGTTGTTCACTTAAGAAGTTCATGATGATTTTTCATACTTTTTGTCATACACCATCACCTGAGTTATATTCGCTCCAAGAATACATCAAGGTGCCTGAAACTTGATGCATACGATATATTTTTGTAGAACCAGATTAAAATCGGCTTAAACCAGCTAAACTGCTAGGCTCTGGAGAGAATTATTGAGAGTGACCATGGTGCAATTCTCCATAATTATATGTCGCGCCAACTGTCAGTGTTGATGTCCTATATGGACGACCGTCTACCCAACTAACCTATATAAAGCAGGCCACACCTAATCTTCCATGTTTAAAAACAAAGTGCTAAAAATTAGTCACATTCTGTTTGTGTGTTTTTTTTAAAATCAAAACTATCCGAATTTCGTTAATGATTTTTAAGCCACAAAACAGTTTGTGTTACACTGTACTACGGGGCTCAAATTGTTTTGGCCACTTTATCCTGGTCTTGAAGCAACCCTTCGCACAGGCCACACGGTGAGGAGGTGTGTGTGTGAAGGGTTACTTCAAGACCAGGATAAAGTGGCCAAAACAATTTGAGCCCCATAGTACAGTACCGGTAGTTCACATTAATTTTGAACCGCACAAAAATTACATCACCGCGCTACATCCCCTTGGCCATACATGGTATACAAGACTGCAGGAAAATAGAACTAGTTGCAATAAAAAGCACCTGAAAAAGTTTTTCTCATAATGCTATTCACAAGCCGCAAATGCTTGGGGGCGTACGTTATATTTTCAGACGCATGATGTAACTGTTTGCAGACATTTTCCGTAGATATCGTAAATGACGGTGTCCTCAGCATGTGGGGACGTCTGCTGGATGACGTTTGTTCCGTTGGAAGAATGCCAAATAAGCTGGAGGCTAGGATCAATAGAGTGCTTTTTGGTGCTCCTGGGGTGAAATACGGGAAAGTGTAAGATAGAGCGATAGGCCACCGGTAGGAATTTCGAATTGAGTGATATGCCTCACTTGGAAGCTGTTACCGTGTCTTGTTGGTCTCTCATTTTACAGCCCTCCGACAGCAGTCGATACGCTGGAAGGCATTGTATACAGGGTGTCGGTTTCAAAAAAAATTATACTGTTTGCCCCATAAACTGGAAAGCTAGTGAGTCGTTATGAGACACCCTGTCGTTTGTAATTACAGACGCATATAGCCGTGTAATTTGAATATAATTGCTAGATCATTCACAACATGTCAATGTGGTTGGGCTCACGCTGTACGTGAAAATCTGACAGGTCTGTACATGCTGGTTACAAAAGCCATTATTATGTATTCAGAGCAGGTTGGAAGCGAATAAGCGAAAAGATGGGGGGTCAATGGCGCATTGTTCTACGCATGGCATGCCACTCACTGCAGCAATAGATCCCGATTTGAACTCAACCTTGGCAATTTGTAGCTAGCTTTTGGATGTTGGGAGTGTCGCTTGGCAAATGTTCCTTGTCATGCTGCGAACAGGTCTACTGGGGATTAGGGAGATGTGTAGTCTCTGAATTTCATGGTTTGGACTTGGAAGAAATCTCAACTTTGGAGAACAGACAAGGTCATGGACGATACTCATCCAATCGATGCACGTCCAAAATGGCTGGGTCACACCGGCTGCTAGTAGTGAACAGAATATTGAAAGGGCCACTCAGCTGGAGTCACCCATCCATTCCATTTGTCTAGTCAGTTCAGATTAACCTGAAGGTTGATCGCCACTTATTTTAAAAAAAAGTGTCTCAGGTTTATTGCCCTGATTGATCTTAGGCAGTAAACGATTGCGAATTTATTTTTATAAACCACACAAATTATGTATTCTTACAGAATAAGAAAATTAGGACATCCCGGTTTTGCCGCGTTATTTGTGATATTTCAATGCCAAAACTGGGTCAATTTGCATACCGCTAGTCTGCGGTCAATACTAATTTGGAGCGAGAGTTAATGAAGAACCCTTGAATGAACGTCCCTCACAGTGCGGTTCTGCGTGTTTATGTTAGCAAGAGTTTTATTTTGCTTCTGCAATAAACCGCATTGCATTCTCAAAATAACGCCATAATTACAAGCACACGTGGAAATGATATTGATATATCTGCCCTAGTTTGTTCCGTACGTACAGGTAACATCATAACACTTAACCTTCTTGCGGAAGCTAAACCAAATTTTTTATAATTATAATTATATGCGTAGACCTAGGGCAGTCATTATAATGACTGCCCTAGGTCTACGCATACGGATCATAAAAAACAAACAAAAATCTATTGTCGTTTCATCGTGCTAATAATGACATCCGGAGATAGGAATTGTAAGTTTATACTGTGCACTCTCCACTGGGGTGAGATTTCCAGGTCGCACACATGTCATCAAGTTGACCTACCACGGTTTTGTCCGCTATCAAATATTTACTTCCCGACACTTGACACTGCTGGGGTGGATATTTTTTTTCATGAGGAGCCGGAGAAGAAATCAATGTTTTTTTATTACCTTCTACGACGAAGGGGATTGATTGCCACGGTCAGTTGAGGGAACACATCTAAGGTTTCTTCTTCAACACTGTTTATGTCAAAATTAATTAAGACCCAAGATTGAACCAGCTCAGTGGCACTCTGAGTGTGAATAATAGTCAAAATAGGATCATGCCAACGAACAATGAATGCCCAGGACACGTTGCTGTTGGTAATGACAAGACTGAACTGTTCGTGATAATGGTCGTGTGGTATTGCGTGCCTCGAATGAAGGGGACAGTCCCTTATGCCACTTGCACTCTCATGTATACTGTGCAATATCTCCAACATTCATCCTCAGGTTTAGGTTCGAGACGTGTAATATCAAGGCTGGGTTCAGCAGCATTGATTCGCAACTTTCTACTCTTATGCAAATCTCTTATTATACTGTACCTTACAGTGCATGCAGATCAGCTTACTCACCCTGGACAAACTCAAAGGGAAGAACCCACCATGGGTCTCGAAGCCAGGATATGTAAAGGAAGCGCATGATGTTACCCACCAAACCTAAGCACAGCACCTGGATAAGGTAGGAAAATGCGTCATTAAATCAGGGGTTTCTACAATGCAGGTACAGTCCTTTAAACCAAAGAACGATATGACGTCACGTTGAACCCCACCTCCACCCGGCTCTTCCCTCTTATAAGCATACTACTGCGCATGCTCAGAAAACACGGCTGCGGCTGGTGTGACGTCAGATCGTTATTTGGCTTATACTGTATCAGAACTCACCTTGACGTGGCCAATTTGCTTGATTAGTCGAAAGCTGAAGAAGTATGCGAAAATTTCTGATATGTGATTGATAACTGATGCGACACCAAAAAGAGTAGGAGTTCCTCCATAGTCCTGAGTGCATGGAACAATAAAGCATTGAACCGGTAATACGATCTCACCTGCAATACGATGCAAAGCAAACCTAATTATGTCTACTGGAAGCATAGCACTTTCCAAGGTTGCAAAAACTCTAGGGATCGTTGGATTGATCTAGCGAGCAGATTTAAATAAACTCATTTAGTCAACCGAGAGGAATCAGGTCAAGCACGTAATTTGTCCAAACCGGCATTAGTCTCGCGTAAACACCTCATTTGGTATTTTCATGTGAGGAAGTTGGTCTTATTTCGTAACTGCATACTAATAGTATTATTATGCACAGAGGGCTCTCGGTACTTAAACTTTTCGTCTCGTGGGTTGCATAAATGTTGTAAAACGAGCAAATCTGCGTAACTAGAAGCAAAATATGCACACTAACATATTACCAGGAGGATCTATAGAATGGCAAAAAAATTTGGACTTATATACTGCAGGTTATGAGAGAGTACTGCATGCTGCATCTTTAACGGTTTATGTCCTATATGAGAAGGTCGACGTTACAATCTGCCCCTAGGGAGGCCAAAATATCGGAGTTTTAGTGACTTGTAGCCTCCCATTCTCTGCTACCATCGCATCGATCGTGCACAGCAACCTTCTTTCATTATGCAGGACATTAGACAAGAAGCAAAGGTGGTATACACCGGGTCAAATTTAGCACGAGATGAAAATCGTTACTCGTCTTCTAATGAAATTCACGAAGAGCAATCACACAAAGAATTTGTTTTGTGTCGCGAAATATCTTGATCGATCGTTGACATCAGTCTTTAGGAACTTGGGGGCTAAATTATAGTGTAATTATAGTATAATTGTGTACAGGTGAGCGAGTCGATTAGAAAACAATGAAAGAAATTATTTGTTTCTCACTAACATCAGTGTGCTGAACCACAGTATGGAACTCCCCTTCATATCGCGTGCCCTTATCAGTTCCCACCCGTAGGGAATGGGGTTGCCGCTTCGGCGCTGGTGTAGGTGCGGCAACCCCCGTCCCAACGGGGCCCGCAAGTGAGCGCACGGGGGGTCTCCATAAAGCTGGAGTATGAGTTATGTGGCTGATTCGAACACAGTTCATGGTATTTAATTTGACAGTCCGTCAAAGAGGTTGGAGAAGCTGCAAATACGATTTTGACAGCGAAACAAGCAAACAATCATAAGCCTACCTGCAAGTGCCAGAAGAGGAAGGTGAAGATGAGTCCGATGCCAAATCCCATGAACCAGGCAACAAAGAGGAAAGTGCCACATTTCAAATTGGCAAACTGCTTGAGCACCGTCACCCATTCGGGCATACGCTTGGTCGTTTGGGCGAACACTTTTGTCTGCAAGAATAGCAAAGACCATTTGATCCGCTGAATTCGGGCTTAATCTTACCCACTGACCTTGCCAATGTTGGGGAGGTTTCTGAGGGCATCCACCACCGGATTACCACTGCTGGGCTGCGCAGGAGCTTGAGGAGACTTGAATTCATCCACAGGTCCTCCTATAGGCCCATTATGAATGTTTCCCATCTGAATGTCATCTGGATTTTGAGGTTGCTGCTCCAACTGGTCCTGAACTCACGGACAACGAGAAATTGGATATTTTGCAAGTAAAGCGCTGCAGCTCTCTACTTACCGGCGGAGGACCGTCGTATGCAAATGTAAATTGCGTAGCAGCAATTAGAGCACATCCCATTAGCACCGAGAAGGTAGCGAAGCAGATGGTGTAGTTCTTCTCTCTCTCATGCGGCCCGCAGGGGTGATATGAAAACGCCGTAGAGTGGTCCAAGGCTATACCCACAAAGAACATGGCCAGGGCCCATCCAAGAGATCCGAACATGCGCTGGTACCCGTACCGGTCAGCTTCCTCTCCTAGGTACGTAATGACAGCAGAATCGGCCAGAGTGATTGCAGGAGCACTGAAGAATTCCCCGATCACAATCAGCAACAGCAACAGGAAGAACACCTTCTTGATGTCCTCCAGCCGGTACACAATGTTGCTGAAGGGTGGTGATACCCACGTCTTATGTTTCTCTTCGATGTAGTTATCCGTGAATCTGACCTACGTAATGAACAGGAAGGTCTTCAATATATTCTGTGGCGTTTCAAACACGACAGAAAAACAGGTACGTTTTTCCGGTCGTATGTACCCTGGCATACTCATACGTGCATTATGTTTTGAATAACATGGAACAAACCGAATATGGAGATTTCCCAGCCACGTGCTTGATATGGCTGCTTCTCTTTGTACGTAGCAAAGCTTCCATTTGCATGGCGTCCAGGGGGGCCAAAAGGGAAGAAAATTCGGGCTCCTCTTCCTGATTAGACCAATTGTGCGACCAGTCAGCAGCATCCACACTACGTTTCATAATATCGCCTCTCTCCTGCATTTCCTGCAACGAGGTGCCAACGCATAGATCTAGTAGATCACAATCCCACAGGATGCAACTGACAGCACGTCTGACACAACATAGCACAAAAGCATCATTCACTTTGCGGCATCAACACTCGACAGCAGAGGATGAATTGCAAACGACGGGGACACAATCATAATTCACCCTAATTTTGGGTACGCTCCTGGATGTCGACATCTAAATTGATTCCCGTGCTTTGCTGAGCGTCTCTATATATATACACGAGGCGTGACGAAAGCAGATTTCTCCCAGAGCTCTCCATCTCGGATTTATGTCAAATGCACAGCTCGTGGCGAAGTGATTCCCAAGAGCTGTCCGAGTTCACTTGACTACGATTTCAACTGTACGTCAATGCAATTTATGTTCCCGCTTGGGAAATGGTAAAACTTAATTATGTTTTCCGGGTAAATAAATTCTCATCTCCCAAGTCCTAATATGAATTAGTGTACTCTGCCAAATTAGTGCGTTAGGTGTTAGTAAGGTGGATGCTGTACGTTTACTTGGAAAAGACGCATAAGCTAGTATAATATAGAATAGGATCAAGCTTCTTCTTGGGAGGACAAATTAATTACTCGCTCTAAAGTCGCCTTCGTGCGTAAATCCGGAGCTCGTATTCAGAGTCAGCGGAGCGCGGCATCCAGGCTTGCAATCCCACCTTGTGTCTCCAGTGGCAGATAATTACGGGTACCCCGCAGCAGAATCACCACGCTAATGAATTGCACACGAGAAAATGAAGATTTTGGGTGACTTACCCCTAGTTTTGAATGTGTCTTGTTGTAGACGACGAGGCAGGACGTAGCTGGAGGTTGGATGAAGCCAAGAGGAAGAGTAAAGATGATCCAGCAGCATAGGGATCCAATCATCATAAGCTTTCCTTTTTGATACCTGTAAGGTTCAAAGGTCGGATTTTAAAGGTGTTGGAGTCAGCAGGGTATGACCCACGTTCTTATACAGGTATGGAAACTCCTTCTTATCGCGTGCCCTTATCAGCTTTCACATATAGGGAGGGGGGTTGTCGCTTCGGCGCTGGTGTAGTCCCAAGTGTGAAGAGGCTTTGTCCGCCGCCAGGATCGCTACACACTTGGGAACTACACCAGCGCCGAAGCGGCAACCACCCTTCACCACGGGGCCAGCAAGTAAGCTCACGGTGCGGTGGTCTCCATAAGGCTGGGGTACGAGTTGCAGGAGACTGGCATGACCGGTGGCTACCATTTTGCTGTATGATGAGGCGGGGGAGAATAACCAGCATAAACAGGTGATTAATAGGATATTTTCCCTAAATTTGAATTGACACATCTGGGCATATTAGTTAATTAGTAAAATTAATAACATGCAGAAAGAGTAGGTAAGCAACGTCTGAACGTAATGTTGGAAGTCAGTTACTCTGTAAGCTGCATGGTGGCAATATTGGCGTTGCGGATAAGGGCTCGTATTCCTAGAGTGACATGGTCTGAAGAAGATAGCGTCAGAAATGGCCTAAGGTGTAAACATCCCCTATTCAAGAAACCAATAACGAGGGAAGCTGGTAGGTTCAGGTTTCTTGCAGCCGTATATAATAATAATAATCGGAAAGCAGGAGAAATTGTGTTTTCCTTCTTGCGCACACGTAATTATATTTCGAAATTCAATCCTCTTGTACGTTTTTTTTCCATTTCCAAGCAGCAGTGAAAGCCTAGCTCCCTTGAATGTACAGTAGTTGTAGGGCTTGCAAAATTTGCTTCTACAGCGTCGAATAACCGTTACCTAAGTCTCCTCCTATAGTTCCCTTTGATGTAGGCTGTTCCATCAGATGCATTTATATAAAGTGGACCTATCACAGTGCCCTTTTGTATGTTTTCTACCTACGCATCTTACGCAAGGAGAAGCTGAGCTTATTCCGCTCAACCTACTTTGCAGAAAATGTTACCTATAGAATATATAGCTCCCCATCGATATTCGGGGGCAACCAATCCTTGCCTCAATAGAATAGCCTCTGGTTCGTCAGTTTGGCAATGGATTCATTGTGCCCTTGGCCTACACTCGCCATGCCTGGCCTACCGCTCATTCAGTTTAGTACAGTGCACTAAACCTTGATGTAACCACTAGCAGCATTTCCTTAGCTGCCTGTATTACTCATCCAAAATCGTAATCAAAACCGTGTGTGTTTCTATCATCAATAACGAAGTACCCGTGAAAATGCGGATTTACGTCCCGATAATATTGTTGGACATTTCCAATTTGTTATCAACACCCTCGACCTACCGATATTGGCATGAAGGGATCAATCGATTATCAATGTGTGCATAAAATTATGAATTTTTAATCCAAGCGTTGGAATAGTACATAGCCTATTTCTCTCTGATAGGCAAGTGGCCTCATCATTTTTGTATGCACTTTTTACGAGAGAGAGAGAGAGAGAGAGAGAGAGAGAGAGAGAGAGAGAGAGAGAGAGAGAGAGAGAGAGAGAGGCCATCGACGTTTAAAAAAATTGAAAGGAAGGAAGAAAAACTGCCAGTTGGTCTCCAAGAAGCCATATGAAAAGCATGGCGTAAAGGAAGCTTTAGAACTGATATTTGGACAGCGAGTCAAAGCCTCTGCAGCAGAGACGGAAGCTGATATTTTTTTCCATTCTGATAAATGGAATGATTTTTCAATAGCGAATTGTTCAGCTCCACCGTTAAAATGAAATTTGATTCCATCAGAAACGAACAGCGCAATTCCTTTCAAGTGCAAATGGCGCTTGCATGAATCTGACAAATTGTCCGATTATGTATATCGAAGGGTCAAATCTGATCGTCATTTTCAGAATTTTCGATTAGTTTTTATTTATAACTGGGTATAGCTAGTGAAAATAAATAATTCTGACCACTCATTATAACAGGGAGACAGTGTGATATGTTGCTTGTCTCGTTTGCACAGAATTATTTTGATTTTTTTACGCGACGCGAAAGATGATTGGTGGTTTCAGTAAAGTGAGCTCTCGACTGGGATTGGTGCAGTCCAGAATCCAACTAATCATACCCCGTCAAAACAACATTACGTGCTATACAGGATGACAGGAAATAGAAAAAAGTGTCGTTCGGTAATTGACACTTGTCTAGTGCTGTAAGGAGTCATTATTAACTGTGCAGCTTCATCATGAAGTCGGGGTAAATTGCAATGACAACACTGGGGCTGAGCTGTAGTTTGCCCTTGGCTCCAGTCCTTTCCGCTTTGATTAATAACGTATGAGTGGTGGTCATTTGATGAAGTATTTCTAATTAAATGAAGACTATTGCGTTACTGTATGAAAGAAGATTAGATGAGTATTATAGTCAATTATGGCGTGTCTGTGGGCAGTAGATATGCTCTAAATTCTGCACTCTCCAGGCGGTATTTGAAATGAATTGTGACATGGTCTGATTTTCATAAAATACTGGTAAAATGTCAAAAAGATGGCCAAATCAAAGTGCTCCTAAAATAGACTGTGTTCTCTTAAAAATATATACACTCAGGTCCATTCGGCCCTTCTATTGTGGGCAGCTTTGATTTTAGCTATACGGCCCATTAGAGAAGATAGTGGGCTACTCAAGTCTCCACTTCAAGTGGATGGTATGGGAAGAAGCAAAGGATTGTTTACCCTAGTCTTGGAAGCAATCAATCAGGACCGCATGTAATGATTGGTGCTTCTAACTTGGTTGCTGGAATAAACAATCTAGCTCAACTTGAATTGAGAACTTGGGCAGTGCACCACCCTGTAGAGTTAGTCGTAACGAGAGACACGAGTAATTCACACTGGTCGCAATTTGACAAAATGTAATGATACCTTGTTTGACATGTCACGCTGTTATTTTGCGCCTGTGGTACACCAGCGAGCATCACAACCGTATATAATTTTGCTGCTAAATACCATTTTACTTTTCCACTTTTCGTAAATAATTAATAATGTTTCGATTCGTTCAATCCACTCCGGGTTTTTCAGCTTTTTCCAATGCTGAAAACGGTCGCATTATGCAGTGTAGTTTTGCATATGAAACAGATTTCTTGCCAATCGGTGTCATTTCATGCCCGCATTGCAATTCATGGCCGCAATTTGCAGTCGCGAGTAAATAGGGCCCGCATAACAGGTTCTGGTCGTTTCTCGTATGCAACTATACCACGATAAGGAAGATTCGGCAACAAACGATTATGGTCAATTCTGCAAGTCGTTTGTGGTACAATACTACCCATATTTTATAAACCATCAATATTCCGCGACATCACATTGGCTAGCTCACCTATCGGCCAGGCTTCCCCAGAAAGGTGCACTCAAGAACTCGATGAGCGGTCTGAATCCGATGAGCACGCCGCACTGACCCGGGTTCATCCCAAGTTGCTTGAAATACACGGCCATCAAAGGGAAGAGCGATCCAAAGGCCGAGTAGAAGAAGAAGTAAAAAGTCTTGGCCATCAACAACTCTTGGTTCAGGTTCCCCAGAAGCATCTCCATCACATCGGATCTACCACGGATTTTGGCAGTACTCTCCTTGGGTTCAGGATACTGGGTAACATCCACTTCTCCCATTGCCTCGGGGTCAACCCTGGGCCGGACACCAGAAGCAGTTGGGGGCTGTTGAGCCGGTTGTTGTTGCCCTTCGTACCCATAGCCTTCCATTCCTCCACCACCTTCACTTCCACCCCCGTAGTACCCACCGGAGTAGTTCTCGTTGCTAATGCTGTTCATCGTGACCGCTCCTTTCTTCGCTTGTCTGCGACTACTCCGAACGGTGTACCGTACTCTCCCAACACCCAACGCTATCGACCCCCCCGTTCGTTGGAGCGCACACCCACACACACACACACACACCTTCGCCACCTCCCCCACTCCACCCCCTTACCTAATCGATAACATACTGCCCTCGGGGGTCCCTCTGTTTTCCACTTTCGCTTTTACCAAAAATATATATCTAAATATTGTTTCTGACATAAATATATGCCACTTTTGATGTGAATGGAAACGTTTATGGAAATGAGCAACTATTTCTGAATCGGAAAGTTCATATAGCAACATTTGCCAATATTGTGGATATGTAGTTTCTTATTGTCACATTTTTCCGTATAACTTAATGCAAGTAGTTAAAAATTGGCCAAAAATGAGAGATTTTTTTCTTAAAATATGTCATAATCATTATTGTTTGGTCAAACCCTTCAAAAAACGTTTCAGATTTAGTGAGTCTTTTCCCGGCCCAGGTGACCTTGCCCAATAGGAGGTGAACCATAGGTGAAAATGTTCCATATATTGTAAATATGAATTTAACACACTTTTGACAACATAAGATAACCTGGTTTTGATAATGACCTACTCAGTGCTGCAAAAGCTCATCCAAGTCACAGGAATGACTAAATTAGGTATTCAGTTATTAGACACCTTGAACTTTGCAACCCTGATTTTGGGTAACTTTGATGATGACACGTCAACTTCCAAAGCGAAATCCCCTTTTCGCGTCCCTCACCTTTCCCTCAGCTCGGGGCGCTGAACGCATGATGAGAGATGCGAATGAGTAGGAGGATATGAAAATAGCCTGTAGAGATTACTGGAGTCTAGACAGCGTGGTAGCTGCGAAATGTACGCATTTACTATCGGATTTTGGGCTCCTTATACGAATTTCTAAGAAGAAATTACCTTAGTTGATTTTGGCGGTTTCGGCTTCATTACCGGAGATAATTGGTTGGTTTTGAATTGCAATATCCGATATGGTTATATTAATCATCCTTCCAGGTGACATGTGTAGCATGTTTTTGGACAAAATTAAAATGACGCAATAGCGCTAAATGTTCAAACGGGCATACCTATTTTAATGTGTAAGCTATGTAGCCTTTTATTTTTAATTGGTGCTCAACGTAATAGCAATCAACAGCCCACTCTGCAGTTGACGTTTACCAAGTAGTACTATAGCCTGAACATCCGCATCGCTACAGTATGTAATGCGTATAATGCTATATCATCCCCCATTTCCAACCGGCCTCCAGCAAGGCCTCCAGCACTTCCATTTCTCGCTAGCCCACAAAACCAAGTTATAATACGTAAAGTGACGTCAAATGTTACTTTCACGCAATGCTCTGCCATCACGACTTCGACACATAAAAATGCGCCTCACATTGTCACTGCTCAAAATATATGATATTATCAACAGGATCGTTTACATCCAGTGTATTATCTGGTCGTTAGGCACCGTGTTTCCTAACCCAGAGACACAAGGGGACAATGTTTATTGTCCTGTTCTTTTGTTTGATGAGAACAAAATCCTCCTTCTTGGCACGTAATCAAATGCTATATGTGTCTCTAAGTTGGCATGGCAACCAAAGAGTGGACACGGACAGTGCCTGTACCGGGTAGAGTTCCTAAGGGCCGTTTTCTCGAACAGTGGTTCAGATGTAAACCCGGTTCAAAGCCGGTTTAAACCCGTGACAACAGCCTAACAACAATCAAATCAGAGATTAAACTGGCTTTGAACCCGGTTTACATTTGAACCACTGTTCGAGAAAACTGCCCTAAGTAGTAAGTAGTGCGAAGTATGTAATGACCCCAACGTATTGTACTGCGCCACACGGGGGAAGTGTCAACAAAACTTGTGTAGGCCTGAGGGCCGGTAAATACTTTTTATCTATGGCCCAAACGAGGATTGTCGCGGGTTATCCTTTAATTTTAAAAAATATAAAAATAAAAATAAAAATAAACATATACAGGGTAGCTAATCCAAAATACTTGTCCGACTACTATGGCTATTTTTGTCAGGAATCTGCTTATTTTAAGCGGTTACTTTTACATTTTAACTTTTTATGGTTATCAGAAGTATATCAAGTAGCCTATTAGCAATTAATGTTAAGTTACGCATATCAATCCCAAAGTGGATTCTGTCATTGACGTGAGATGCCAATAAATAATATTGTTCCAGTGGCCAGTGGGCCATTCCTAACCGGAAATACTTTGCAGTGCAGAGCATTAGTGAATGGTTCAGTTTGATATTAATATTAGCAACTAATACACTTGATACCACTAAAAGTAACTACTAAAACGAGCAANGTCACGGTCAGACTGTACCATACCGCAGACCTGGTGGCGTTTGCGAGGCGGAGGCGGGAGGGGAGCAAGAGCGTCGCAGGCTAAATTTTTTGGGGGGTTCAAGGTCACACGAGCTTAGGTGAATGTGGGAGATTTGAATGGGTGTGTACAGTATTTGAGGAAATTGGTAGCACTTTTTCCAAAAAAAATCATCGTAATTTGCAGATTAAAAATTAATAAATATTTTACTTCCCCCGGATCCGCCCCTGGATCCGCCCCTGAACTTAATGCCAATAGCTATATAGCAATCGGACAAGTCTTTTGGTTCACCATGTATGTGACGAAGGGCTATAAAATGCTCTGTACCTACGTGTGCGAATGAGACTCATGACGGACGCCATGATGATGTTCACCACCACCATGACGATGATGTTGTTGTTGTTGTTTATTATTGTTTTTAAAAATGTTGACTTATACCGCAATTGTTAATTAAATTGGGTACGATATCGTCACTGCGCAAAGCTTAAATTGAGATAACCGGCGCGATACTCCTTCATTCTTTTCCACCAGCTCATATGCGACAATTGAAGAAATGTGTACCAAAACTTAAAATGGATACGCGGATCGCGGATGTGCAGAGTACAGTAATGTTGTTGTTGTTATTGTTGATTTGTTGTTGTTGTTGTTGTTGTTGTTGTTGTTGTTGTTGTATTTATTATTATTGTTGTTGTTGTTGTTGTCGTTGTCGTTGTTGTTGTTGTTGTTGTTGTTGTTGTTATTAAGGGTTGCTTGTACCAGCACGGGATTCCGTAAGAACAACGAATATGGTCAGTTATATGAACAAAAAATATAGACAATCTTCGATTATGTATCATATTGCGTAATTAGCGATTTTCTCATACAGTATTTGCCTTGGTATTTGCATTGGGATTTGCAAAGAGCTATTCAAAGAGAAATATTATTTATCGCTATGAGAGACGATACCAAAATGGACTAAAATACATACTGTATATTCTGTGACGTAGGCCCACACTATTGGGCCTATTCTGTACTGAAAGCCCATGTACTCGGCAGAATGAGTGCGATGTGATGGACCAAACGAGGATGCGACAGCCCAACTGCATCTTGTGTTTCTATGCTGATCAACAGGTTTTGTGTGTCCCAAAAGCACGAGCGTTGTGTCTCCTTTTATTACAGAAATTCCATTCAAGTCCCACTGGAGCAACTAATCAGGCCAGATCTACATTGGTGCCAACGGACGTTTACAGGCATATTCTCCACCTGCGCTTTTTCTCTATCATCATTGCAGACATGCTCTCTTTATACCGCAAATATGTGAATAATTTACCTTGGGGTTATGGGTAACATTTGCGTAAAAATCTGTGTAAAAATTTAGTTTTAAAAATATAAATATGAAAATTTTACCAATAACACAATAATATTTTAAAATTAAAATGCAAACTCTTAAGAATAACATCAGGGATGCAACCCCGACGAGAAGAGGCCGAATGCTTATTGGTGGGAACCCGTGGTGGGAACGAAGCTCCTGTCAAATTCCCGCCATATGCACGGATTAAACAATGTAGCCAACAGTCAAAGGGTTTCATAATCTTAATAATGATTCTATTTTTCTTTTACTTAATATAAATTACTTCATATAAATTACCCATATAAAATGTATAATTTGCAATTTGGTTTACAGAACTTGCGTTGGACCGCGTTGGACTCTTGGAATCCAAGATGGCGATTCTCAGATCACACATTCTTGTCCTGAACTTGACCCAGTGACTGAGTGACTGCTGATAGACGCTGCCTACAAATTCCGGAAATATGAAAACAATACGTGGTTTCTCGGACTTAAATATCCCCTTATATTGCAACCCGACGACGACGCTCAAAGATGTGGTCAGAAACGCATTCAGACGTAAGTAGAATATCTTACACTGTGGTACACTAGGCTTTATTATTTTCTCTCTGTAGTAGGCTATCAGACTGTTGCAATCAACACGCACATTGACGAGGCAGTTCTGACGTCGTCGAAAAAGAACAAGAAAAAGGAGGATCCCGAAGTCCGCATCATTCCGCCTCCTCCTGACGTGCGATTCGATGAAAAAGATTACGCTTATTTGCAAGCGGAAGGAAAGAAGCCGCAGATACTTCACAGGCTCACTGTCACTATTTCAGACCCATCGCAAACGCATAAGCTGGTAAATAACTCACACTTGAGAGTGCAAACTGACATCGGGGGAAGAACAATCAAGGTCCACCTCAGGTGAAACTGAGATAATCCAATTTCAAATTTCGAAGGCCCATAAGGCTCCATTGCAAATCCCACTTTAGTGGCGTTCCATAGTGGCCTATGATCATTACTCCACAACCACGACCAAAGCATCATATTCTACACTAGTGAAAGTATCTTCTGATGAGATATGTAACTCATTTTTGACAAAAAGTGGTCCTTGATTGTTCTTCCCCCATGGTCTTCATATGGCATTTTTCCATGCACAACATTCTATACCTCATTATAACAAATGCTTGTTTTTTTATCTAGAGTCAGTCTGAGAATGTGAAAAAGTATGATATCCTGGCTGTGCTTCCAACAACTGCAACTGCATTTCAGGTGAGGAGTGTCAATAATTTGCTGCAAGAATTGACCACTTTCCAGCCTCTAGTGGCCAAAGTTGGCCTGCCATCAAAATGGCATCGTTATGCTATCATCTCGTGGGAATCTCGTATCCCTGCCCTTAGTAAATGCAGCATCTTGTCCGCGTCTGGTGGTCTGTCCCTGGGGGTGGGGATTTTTTTTGGAATGACCGGGGACCTGACCTTCCTCTACCAGGTGTCTGAAATGAATCGGCCCCGTGGCGGACTGCCCGCGGAGTGATTTTTTAAAGTGGTGGCCACTCTTTTCTCTATTATCCTGCCTCTTATTTTGTCCGCATCTGGTGGTTTGGCCCTGGGGCAGAACTTGTTGAGAGTGAACCCTTTTTGACTGTGTGTAAGTTTGTAGCTTGCTCATTTATTTAAATGTTTCTGTATCATTTGTTCTAAATATTTGCGATATACACCATATGCATACCTGCATATTTATGCAACAGTTCTGCGTTATGCTGGGAGTCTAAAATGTGACACTGGGTGTAATTTATGAAACTATGGAACCATTTTTAAAAATTCCGAGCAAGATCTGCTCTGGAGCCAAACCACCAGACGTGGACAAGCGGAACCCGGATAGCAATGAGAAAAGCGTGGTCACCACTCACAAAATCACTCCAGGGGCAGTCCGCCATGGGGCCAATTTTGGCACCCTGTGACGAAAGGGCAGGAACTTCCTCATTCCGAAAAAAAAAAAAAAAAAATCTCAACAAGATCTGGCCCGGGGCCAGGCCACCAGACACAGGCAAGCAGAGGCCATTTACTATGGGCAGTGATACGAGATTCCCGTGGGATGATAGCATAACGACACCATTTTGATGGCAGGCCAACTTTGGCTGCTAGAGCTGCCCAACTGGAAAGTGGTCAATATGCCATAAATAGTACTTGTTTTAAGAAAATGTAGCCCATTCATAAATATGTATGTTTTTATTTCAGCATGCGTGTTCGACACTTGAGATTGATCTGATCACGTTCGACTATGAGTCACGCAGTAGCATGCGCTTTAGCCGCAAGATGTACAATTTGGCTGTGCAGCGAGGAATCTACTTTGAAGTCATGTATGCACCTGCCATTCAGGATTCGACTGCTAGGAAAAGCATAATTCATGCATCTCACGTCTACCATGCTATTGGGAAATCAAGGGTTACAACTTTAATTCATACTGTTTTCTTACAAGAGCTTCACAAAACTAATTTTTATATTAAAACATTTCAGAATATAGTGATCACCAGTGGTGCCACAAGACCTATTGATCTCCGTGGACCATATGATGTGGCCAACTTGTATCCTTTCTGTGATCTGTGTGTGTATGAGCAAGCCGCACATAGGATTTCTCCACCGGCACATTTGATAGCAGATCTGTAAAATATTGATCGTATTGATATGTGGACATGATTTTTAATAAGTCCAGGATATAATAGGCCAGAAATTTACGACTGCCACTTCTTTTGGGCAATTAGAAGGGATAAACTCGTATGAATTCCAAAACTTCCTCCAGACAAGATATATTTATTGTTTTCATCCATGCCAGTTCACGCCATTCATCAGATGTTTACTTTTTTTCTCTCTCGTAGTAGCAACCTTGACGTTCTGTGGCATCGTATTGTGAATTACAGTGACTTATGTTGATTGTAAATATTTGTGGGAGGTCTTCCTCGGTAAACCCCAAGGGCACAGTGGGAATAAAATTAATAATAATAATAATCATCATCATAATAATGGGCCAGAAATCCGGACGTCTCACATAGCAGCGGACCCAATTTGGTTGACATTGGAATGCTAGGAGAGCGCAAAAATACTTTAGGGAACCCTGCTCCCACCTCTTCTGGCCCAAATGCCACATTGAGCAAATGATGGGAAATGGGGGAAATATGGGATAGGAGGGAAGCAACGGAAGACAAGAGATCTGGGCAGAGTTCCATTTTGGAAAGTTCAGTTCTCCTGAAACTTAGATGTCAATTAAATTTGGTCTGCTGGTAGATGAGACTTGTCCAGATTTGCAGCACATATGTTCCTGGACTTATTTATAATCATGTCCACAAGCAGTTGATTGGCTCAATCTTATATTAATGAACCATGAGGTTGTTTCTTGAAATAGCCATACAAACATGAAAAAAAATTGACATTATGCTACATGAAATGTTCATGCATGGTGTTGTAGATAGAGTTTTTTTCCCTTGGGAGAGCAGAGCACTACGGTACTTCTGCAGTGGACCTCCAACTCTTGGCTGAAAAGCCAAGTTCTTTACTCTGATTGCCCTTGTCCTCACAACAAAATAATATCCCTTTTACTGCATGTATGATTTCCATATTTTTGTATCCAAAGGTTTAAATAAACCTTAACTAATATTCAGAGGCATCCTGTTTGGCCTGACAGAAGCTGGAGCCAAAGATGCCCTCTCAGCCACATGCCGCTCTCTGGTCATGCATGCTGGTAAATGTGAAGCTCTTTTTGCTATTGAGCAGATAAATTCTTGTTTTCTGTTGGCCTTTTTTAGAAGGAAGAAAGACAGGGAAGTGCGTGACATCTGTAACCAAACGCAGCGGCCTTTCTGCAGCAGAACAATGGCGAGTAGCTGGACTTGAAAGTGACAGTGAGGACGAAGACGACAATTCAGATGATGAAGTGCCGGGGACAAGTACAGGAGAGACCTCAAAGACTGGAATTGAGTCAGCAGCTGGAAGTGGTAGTTTTAATCAACCTGCTTTCAAAAAGCAAAAGACAGATCACATGCTGTAGAAAGTTTTTATAACAGTTGCAGAATAACAGTTTTTTATTTATTTACTGTGGTTTTTAATGACTTGTCTTTACCTGCTCCTACCATACAAGAATAGTAAGGATTGGTACTCTCAAGAGTGTGCTTTTCTTCAGGTATACTGGGCGTTCTCTAATAAAAGCACCAAACTACAGGGTGGACGGAAAGTTTTGGACCCCCCCAGGTTTTTTAACCCTACTTTTCACAGCGTCTTTTCACATCTTTTAAAAGTTCACAAGCAGTTCTAATGTACACTATCTTTTGAAGCATAATCTTGAGAACATCTGAGCACCTTCGCTCTCGCAATTCCATTAATAACTTCGCCTCTGTGACTCATCTAAACATCCTATCTGTTTTGCATTTATTTTGCTTGTTGCTTTGGAGAACCCCTGGTCATATTCTGCGTCAGATAAGGTTTTTATGACCCTTTTCCATGAGTTCCCCTTCGTGCAAATCTTGTGAACTCACTCCTGACCTTATTTTTCGCATTGGTCCATAACCTGGTCCAATAAAAATTTGAAAAGGAATGCATTAAATGCCGGACCCGGATGCATTACTTTCGAATTCTCACATTGGTATCATCACATTTGTCTCCACTTTTACTTTAAAATAATTTTTTGGTGCGAAAGGACGTGAATGAAAGGATGTGTCATGTTGATTAATTTACCAAGGTAGGACTGCTTACTGTCCTTTCCCACCAAAAAATTATTTTAAAGTAAAAATGGAGACAAATGTGATGGTACCAATTCGAAAGTAATGCATCTGGGTCCGCCATTTCATGCATTCCTCTTCAAATTTTTATTGGACCAGGTTATGGACCAATGCGAAAAATAAGGTCAGGAGTGAGTTCACAACATTTGCACGAAGGGGAACTCATGGAAAAGGGTCATAAAAACCTTATCTGACGCAGAATATGACCAGGGGTCCTCCAAGGCAACAAGCAAAATAAACGCAAAACAGATAGGATGTTTAGATGAGTCACAGAGGCGAAGTTATTAATGGAATTGCGAGAGCGAAGGTACTCAGATGTTCTCAAGATTATGCTTCAAAAGATAGTGTACATTAGAACTGCTTGTGGACTTTTAAAAGATGTGAAAAGACGCTGTGAAAAGTAGGGTTAAAAAACCTGGGGGGGTCCGAAACTTTCCATCCACCCTGTACTAGGGGGATTTCCTGTAGACACGAGGATCACTGCAGGCAGATCATTTGGTCTCTGCAACCTACAGTTACCATGATAGGCTAAATGTGTAGTTTAGCATATCTTGGAAGGTTTGTATCTGAAAAGTGTGAACTGTTCTGGTACTTGCAAAGGACTTGCAACCTCTTGATCATGACCCATTTTTAGTTTGATCGGCTGTGGAATGCATTTTACAGTTGCATATGATCCATACTCTACTTGGGCTGATACTAGTATTCAGTCTTCCTAACAGGGCTTGTCAAGGAATGGCATGGATTGTTTTACATTATCATGTTAGCTGGGTGAGAAGCACTAGGTTGAAGAAAGTGTGCTTCGTACTCTGTCAACAGGACACCTCCTATGCAATGAATGTTGCGGTGTCTTGTGCTCAGATGCAAGTACCATAAAGGTGGTACAGGATCAGAAGTGCCCAGCATGTGACTGTAGCCCTTGCATCTCCAGGAAGTGCATGATTGGGGCCCTAAGGACTACCCTCAATGTGTTGAATTTGCTCAGAGGTGTCGTTAGTGCTCCAGTGACAAGTGATCATTTTTTGTAGCCAGCAGTGGTTCAATTTTTTTCTTTCATTACTTTGGTACAGCCACTTGAAGACCTACTCTGCCAACCAGGTGTATGTTTCCCATTAACGTGCCCCAGTTGGCAGCATAGCAAAGAATATTACCTGTGTCCTTATGATTTAATATGATTTCCTCACCCTTTTGCCTAGTTCATTAAGGTCTCGTGAGTCCTTTCCCTGTCATATTTTAAGAGCACATGGCTATGGTGTCAAGGAAGGGGGGGAGGAGTGGTGGCCGAGTCGTTGCCGACTCGGCTTGCTGAGCGGAAGGTCCCAGGTTCGATCCCCACCCAGGAGCTCCCTTTTGCCTGCGTCGGGAGGGTCTCTGACCCGCGCCATGGAGGCGTCTGGCAACCCAACCTCCAGGGAGACTGTACATGACCCCGTAACGACATTGCACCTGGATCCCTGTCTCCTCCCCCGAAAGCCACACCCCTACCTCATGGCCTTTCTTCCCTGCACCGGTGATCGAAGAAAATTTCAGAAAAATCAATTGGAAAAAAATTGTGGTATTTCACCCCTGTAAAAGGACCCCCAGGGCCCTATCATGTTTTTTTTTAATGGTGTCAAGGAAGGTGCTGAGGGGAAAAACAGTCCCCCCAACCCCTATGGCAGTGGTTTCCAACCTTTTACCAACTGCGACCCCCTAAACATGTTTCCATAAATGTGCGACCCCAGCCCCTTCTACAACTGCCCCATTTCCAGAAAACATACACTCTGTACGGCCGCAAAAATGGTTCAGTTTACACAGAAATTGAAAAAAAAAAGTTTTACAAAGGCTCGCGACCCCCAGGTTGGAAACCACTGCCCTATGGGGATGGGAGACTCAGGTGCCCAACTTGAAGAGTAGCAGTGAAGGCAGTGAATGCTTTTGTTGCTATACCTACCATTCCCTCTAATTTGCATGTCTGTCTGCAGGCATTATGGGACACGTCAAGTTGATGATAATGAAATAATCTGCCAAACATACAATTTGTATAGCTCCATGTTGAGTTGTGCTGATGGAATAATGTGTTTTTGTAATATTCGCGTAAAATCAAAATGACACCTGTGTGTATAATGATCCTCTAGTCTGCAGGAGTTCACCCTAGAAGTTTTTGGCATTAATATGGAACACTCTCTGTAAGATCAGACACTTTTCCATTAAAAAATAGTTTGGACCAAATGTTTCCTGTCATTATACACCATTAACACATGTTTAATCCAGGTGCATACTAGGAGACTGAGCAGAGACGTTGGATTTGGTTGGTTGGTTGGTAGGAAGGGTTACCCAGCTTGTATGGCTCTGTCTGAGTCGAGCCTTGGCAGCCAGGGGTAGGAGAGGAAGGTGTGGGATTGCAAGGTAGGGGTGGGTGAGAAGGGTGGGGGAGAGGAGGGCTGGCCCCGGCTGTACTGCAATGCCGGGTCCAACCCAGGGACGGGGGTGGGATATTCTCCCAAGCACCCCGTCCAACCAAGAAATGCGAGTCTGGTCCGAGGACCGCTCGAGGAAGAGAGTACCGTCGCTGGCGAACCAGCCGGGACCTCATACAACCTCATGTTAGCATTTTATGCAAGAATTCAAAGACGTTGGAGCTTTCATAAGAGGTTTCATACTACTACAGCCAGTTGCCCATTTCTGGCAGTTATAGAACTTTTTGCTTGCTTTTGCTTCTTCAACATATCACTTGGGTAAGTCTCCTGGTTTATCCCTGGCCTCAGAGGAAGTCTATGGGAAAAATTACAATCGTGTACTGATAGGTGCACAGCGCCAGGGTCCATTTGGCCAAAACTTTCTTGACAAACTGTAGTACCTCAACATTAGATAGGCCTACATATTGTGAGGGTTGCTGCTAGGCAGGTGTGTCAGATTAGCATAATAATAATAATTGATCATTCCTGAGTAGTATTTAAAACTTGCAAGTAGTAAATAAGCCAAGAATTTTTTATATAATATTTGTGGTGCTACAAGTATTTTCATGCAATAGAGAACATGAAACCAGTTAACAGCAACAGAAAAGCTACCTATTATCACATTTACATCAGTAATATGAGAGACAATTCATGCACTCTGTGTTACCTGACCTTGTGAACTAGAAAATTTCATATTGATTTAACATTATCTGTTCAAGTTATAGCAAGAAAAATATCGCCTGTGACTTTCAAGTGACACTTCTACATAATGGAACCACCACTGCAATGCTAGTGTCAATGTGCAAGACTGTCACAACCTTTGAATGTTCCTTCACTCCAGACCAATTACTCCCAAGTTCCCAACAATAATCATGGTATGCACATCCTGAAACACTCGCTGCACATTTTGGGTATCTGTAGCAGTAGTGAAATGCCAGTAACACTCTCGACGTTTGCGGTTACCATCTGGAATCATCCCAAATCCTGGTCCTATGCTGATTTTGCGAATCTCAGCTGGTTGCTCTCGTTGTGTGACTTCCTTAAATGAGACCAAAACATGAAAACTACGGGAATAGAAGTGTCCCTTACTCAAACTCTAACATTCCATTGTGAAAGCTGTTTGACACTTCATTGGTCTTGTAGTGTGAAAAAAATTACATAATACACTTACATGTAAGCCACATTTCAGTGGGTCAGTGGATGAGCTCAACCTAATTCTCAGGAGAATAAGCTTTAGTTTTCCGACTGCAATATTTTTGGTGGCTAATTTCTGGCAATATATCCACTTTTGAATAAGAGCAGAGAAAATAAAATCCAGATTGAAGAGGTAACTAGGGTAACTAAGCTAGGGAAGGAATAGCATCGCATCCATCAAGATTTCCTGGAAGTTAAAATCCTAACTACCTATTTGGTCCTAACAACATAAGAGCAGAGAAATCTCACCTTGAACATGTCTCGGATAAAACATCTGGTCTTACAATACTCATCCTTTGGATCTTCTTGGGCGTCTACAAAATAAAGCATAATCATGCTAACTTCAATGCAAGTATGCTGTAATTTTAGTGTTTCACCTTTTTCACTCAGCTCATAGTTGTAATACTCAGGGAAGTTTTTGCCAATGTTAACACCCTCTTCAATTTTCTTCTTTAATGTATCCTGCTTGTTCAGAAATACAATGAATCCTGCATCCTGAAGGAATCTGCTGCACCACACATCTCTGAAGAGTGTAATAGCTTCCTCAAGTCGATTGGTTTTATTGTCTTCCTCAGTCATGTTAAAGCTGCTACTGGCCACCAAGAAGAGGATGGCATGGATACCCTCGAACACCTGGAAGATGCTGGTTAACATGTCATGTGTCCAAAAATACAGGTTTATTACAAGTGCTATTTTTATTACATAAGGGCATTATTTAATATGACTCAAGCTCTCGCCATCAACATACCCGTACACAGCCTGCACACATTTCACATATTATAGGCCTACTGCATACAGTATTTTAAGCTAGATGTGGTATGAGTCTGTGATTCTGGATATGAGTACCAGAGGCTATAATATTGTACATACATTCCCAGTCTAGGATAACTGCATCAAATATGAAGAGCACATCTTGACAAGTACACAGTTGTCCCATCTCACGTGACTCTGAAGTCCTTGCCCTGGCTATAGGTTTTGTGTCTAATCTAAGCAGCGTAAGAGCATCTTAGGGTGGATTATGGCAGATTGAATTCCGCCCTACAATATAAATAAGTAGCCATAACTGAAGTTAGTACCAGACAGCTGTGCAACAAAAGAAATAATCATCCCAACAACCATAAACATAAGTGCAACAACATCTCTGCCATGCCACTGTAACATGGGATCAACTTCTCACCACACACTCTGCCAACTGGTGGATCAGTGTTTAACATGTAAATACAAGTAACACAGCACTTATGAATAACATTGCAGAAAGTATTCTAGTACAGTACCTGAATCCACTTTTTCCTCTCTCCTCGTTGTCCCCCAACATCAAACATCCAAAATTTCTGTATCCCTCCTCCATACTTCTTAGGAACACGAACTTCAAATTCAATCTTATGAATGTTTCTTGTCCTGCGTCGACTGTGTATTATATCCTGTAGATTGAGAGATAATTTTGAAATTAACTCTGTCTATCTACTATTAATCTCACCTGATCTGTTGGCATGTAATTTGGCTGCCTGACTTCTGACAACTTGTCCATGAAGCTGGAAATATGAAAGGGGCTAAATAGCATTATCTTTAAACACATATCAAAAACAATGTTAATTTAATTTACATTCAATATGCCACGCTATTATTGACTGGGTGTGGAGATTATTACGGAATGCGAGCGGTGCCACCAAGGGGTACTGTACCTTCAAGTAACAAGTCAAGAAGTATATAACTATTCTCTAACCAGTGATTACAAGGTAGAATTTATGTCTGAGACCAGGAATAGCCACTTTGTAATCAAGGATTAATTAATAGTAACTGGACAGCAACCATCCTTGCATGTGGCACCGTATATAGAGCATCAATTAATAAAATAGATCATGGTGACATCATCATCATCATCATCACCATCACGACATTTCCCTATAAGGGGTAGTCAACGATGACAGGAGCGGCAAGCTAACCCAAAATATGAACTAAATTAAAACTTGTAAAAATAAACCTATAAACAACCCATCCCCCCCCCCCACCCCTGCCCATCTCAGGCAACAAACACTCAATAATAAATTTAAATATTACACTGTGCAACGCAGTACTTTGAGAAATCAAGTGTCTCCCCCCCACCCCCCTGGAAGAGGAATCAGCAACAAGAATATTCACCTCCAAACGACCAGAACACCCACAGGCCAGCGAGAAAAACCAGCATATGGAAATCCACACCCGAACTCCAAGTGCTGTGCAGGACAGAGAGAGAGGCAGATACCCTTGCAAGCATGACTACCGGTGTCAACCTATGCATTACTGTGCCAGAGATATCATGGTGACATGCCATTCATATAATGACTACGTCTGCATGGGTGTCTCAAATTTCCTTCTGCAGTTGGGTCCTTATTCTATTGGGACCTTTTGTTAACAGCACCCTAGAGAAATGTTTGAAAAATCATCCCATAAAGGATCATGCAACCTTGAAACTTCAACCATCATATCTTAAAATCAGTCAAATATGACTGATCATTCTGCATTTCATATCTTCAACTGATGAACACCTTGATGGAAAGTTGCTAACCTTACTGGTCCCATAGTCATACAGAAAAGGAAGGTAAAGTTTATGCGTTCAAATCATCTTACTTAAAATTGTTCTGTAAAAATAAAATGCTCATGACCTATCATAGTATGGTGATTTTTCGCAACATAGTATCACTTTCTGTTTACAAAACTACATTGTCTACAAGTGTTACTGCAGCTAGTGCCTAATGCAATGTATAAAAAAAGGAGACTAACAAAATTGTGTAGCTATCAAGAAGAACCTTATTATCTCAGTTTTCCAGTCAACCACTCTTATCGCATAAAAGATTTCATTTTCAAGTACGATCTGATAATCTATCTATAGAGATGACAAAATACTTGTGGCCATATGAAGCACAAATGATCAAGCTAACAGCAATGTGCAGTGAATGTAAACAAGCTCATATTTTCAGACAGAAAAATTGTACCCACAATGCTTCTATCAGTAAATTGGCATACATAACACAATCCTGTCCTTACATACTACAAAAACATGTCCTAGCTTCACAACCTTCGATATAGTAACATGGAGGCAGTGACAGAAATGAATGTTATCAGTGTCTAATCAAATTAACTCTCATGTGGTTGCACAGCACTTTACCTGAATTGCAGTTGTGGCAATTTCATAAGTGCTTTTGTTTTTCTTATTTCAAAAGGGTAACACTCCTAAGTACTTTTTCAGTATCACACAAGATTCTGATAAAAGTACACGATGTTCTTCATTATGAAATAACATCAATACTGCAGTCATTATGCAGTCTTTTTTTTGGGACATCAGTAACTGATACATATTATGATAAATACTATCACTCACTATTTTGCACAGTCCAGCTGCTGAAATTCATGGCCTCTCATATAACACTTTTGGATTCCACCATCTTTCCATAAACGCTCTGCATGATCATAGAATTCCTGAAAGATAATTAAGCAAGCTGCTACCTTCACTTTACAGTGACTGAATGTGATCTTACCTTTGGAAAATGATATGTCTCTGGATTGTCAATTTTCTCCATAAACTCCACACTGGGTCCATTTGCCAAGTCCTCAAGGGCAATTGGGGGGTCCAACAAACTCATGTTCGTCACCAGAGCTCTAATGGTTTCCAATGTATTGTTACGAATATCTTGAGCTTTCTCTTTTTTCTCACTGGAGTGAATGACAGGTGTCATGAGGGGGGGAAATGGTTGTATTTTACTATTTTAACCCAAGAAATGTCAGTGATTAGCAGATCAAAGAATAATGTACATTTCAGCTCGACATTAATTCACACACTTATATTTTACTTTTGCACACTTGGGAATTTACCCTGGTGCCACACTGAACTGTACAAAAAGTAAATTACTTGTATGATAATAATGAACTACAAATGCATGGTAATTGGCTGACCTTTCTGTAAAACCACTGATGTGAAGAATCTTCATTTGTTTGATGATGGTTGTTTTTCCAGATTCTGCTGTTCCTAAAACACACAAAAACTGTCTCACTACATGGTTTCATTTACTCCTCAGGTGTATATTAGTTTTCCAGTCTCTTATGGAATCAACATAGCAATTTTAGGTAATATGTGAATCAGGATACCTAATAGCAGGAGTTTGATTGCTTTGTCATAATCCTTCATCCACTGAGAAATCCTCTTCTCTAACAATTTACTTGCTCGTCTCTCATCACTTGCTGGCTTCAAGCACGACATTCCTGTGGGAATGCCACTGGAGAGAAATTTTCAACCTTTTCAACTGTACATATCACGACATCAGAACTTCGTATACATTTGCACCCTTAAAATTTGAAACACTCCAGACTTATGACATAACATTTTGTGTAATAAGGGATGGCATGGTGTGTCTTAATGTGATACCCAACCAGATACCTCTTTGTATCACTTTGGAATCACCTTCAGCCCACCCTATTTCTTGAAGAAAAATAAACTAATAAGGCAAGTAAAAGGAGGTCCAGGGTGGACCTTCTTAAAACTACCGGTACTACTAGCACTGGTACTACTACCACCACCACTACAATAATAACTAGAAAAATTCGAGCAAAGCGAGTGTTTTTCTAGTAGTAGAGCTCTTGGTAGTAGTAGTAGTAGTAGAAGTAGTAGTAGTAGTAGTAGTAGTAGTAGTAGTAGTAGTAGTAGTAGCAGCAGCTATTTTAGTAAATCTCTGTGTGCCATCACTCCTTAACAACGCCATTAATATTGGCATTTAAGGAGATGGCAGCTGACTGCATGGCTTTCCTTTCAGTCATAATTTTTCTACAAATAACCTTGGTAAGCATCAGTTACAATTCAAATCAATCCTTTCACACTCAAAATTAACCTATTCATTACTACAAAGGTGTTTACCTTTAGAATCTGAAATACCAATGTCTACTGCCTTACGCTGCACAACCACTGAAAACTTGCACCTGATAGGCTTTGGCACTCACTGCCCACTAATTCAGTTGGTTTATCACATTGAGCTTCATTATCACTTGACAGCTAGGTAAACTGATACTAAGGCTACGGTTAGATAATTCCAGAAGACAATTTCATAGTCAATTCTCATGACATTACCAGACTGATACTAGAATTGATGTTTTGCAATTTTTTATTTATTTTTTGTTAAATGGTTGGTGAAAACATGCCAAGGCTTTCACTTACAGTTATTCATTCATTAGCTATGAATATGTTATGTTAATTGAGCCACTATTATCAAGGGAATATTAGTGCAGTTAACACTACATTTCATTACACAAACTGTACTGCAGAACCTTGAAATTCCTTTCCTCTCTGGACTGATTTTCTACTTGTTTTTCATCTGCTGCTGAATGCTCTGCTTAATCAAGTATTTCTATAGGACCTTATCTTGAACTGCTATAAAAATGGTATTTTCCGTAGTTGCTAATAATTATTGCTACTGCTACTATTGCTCACGCACAGGCCTATCTGATGCTCGCTAGTGTTATGCTGTAGTGGATGTTTGGAATTAACCAATAAATTGCTTTGGATTATTTTCTCGAATATTATCTGTATATGTGCATTATGTTTTAAAGCCTATTTTTGTTAAATCCTTCATCACTGACCCTTCATCATTGATTACCCCTGTTATAGGAAATGACATGATATTGTTGCAGATAATTTACTCATATTTTGTCTTACAGTCTGATTTCATCAAAGTAGCTTCAAATAAATATATTGTAACTACAGTAATAAGACAAGCTTGGAAAACTACATGGGGCCAGTCAGTTTCACAAGAAACTGGAAAGATAACAACAAATATTCCTCTTATATGTCACAAGTCTGTGGAATAAAATATTGGATAGCTTCCAGAACATAATTTTTTCAGATAATAGTTTGGTCTTTCAAGGGCATAACAATGTGTTTGTACATCCTAGCACTTTCTCCTAAATTGCCACCTCTGCATTCATTGGAAATGTTAAAATTTTAACTATATCAATATGCAGGATAAATCATTAATAGCCCCTACTTTGCAATTTTGAAAATAGTACACTGAGGCATATTATGCAACGTGCAAAATACTTACGCCCGATTGGACCAATGAAATTACCAATTCGATAGCTCCTAACATATCATTAGCACACATTAAAAGGGCTCCTAATAATCCATTAGGAGCTATCGGATAAGACTTAGGTAATTTTGGTTGGTGCAATCTGGCATTAAACTATTTCCTGGCGTTTCCAGGTAAGGAAGTAGTCAAAATTTTAAAACCCACTCTAAAAATCCTTACAGTGAGGATATGATCCCCCTTTTGATTAACTATACAGCAAGTCCCAGACTTACATATGTGGATCATACTGCAACATTACATGTGTCAAAAAATATTAAATAATTTGAAACCTTTTTATTATTATAGTGTACTGTACTGGACCTTACACAGCTTTTGTTATTATTATTATTATTATTATTATTATTATTATTATTATTATTATTATTATTATTATTATTATTAAAATAATGCTTGGGTAGTGCTTTACGCCTAGTGGGGTTTCTCACACGGACCTTTATTGTACCATAGTTTTTGAAACGGCCAGACCCACGGGCAGGATGACAGGAGGGGATATGCAAGGTGCAGTACAATGTCGTTGCTATGATCATTTTGTGAAGTCTTGGCAGGAAGGTTCGAGTTGCCATGAGCCGAAATTTAATTGATTTTCCCACAATTGATAGCCTCTTTCATAACCAGTTTGTTCCATTGATTTTTTCTGCTTGTCATTATTTATTTATTTACATAAATTCAAATCTACATGTGTTGGAGTTATGAAAGTTAGGGACTGGCTGTATTTTCAACTGTATCACAACAATTTGCTTCAGGCATGCTCACAGTCAAATCAATGCTCGACTGGCACATGTGAAGCATAGGCCTATGTGAATGGCATTGATTCCATATCAGCAATTTCAGACAGTGCCCCTGGTCTCAATTCCCACACATCTTATCACAGATTTTTAAAATGCATCTCATTCTGAAGGATAAATTGAGACCTGCAATGTAAAACTTGCCTAGCAAAGTTACTTGGCCAAGACAGAGGCTTAGTAGATATGGCTGGTGGGATAAGTTAAGTCAATAGGGGCAATTATTAGAACTCAGCATTTCCTTATTGGAATGGGCTTGGATGAGAGCTGGTATTTTCTACATGGCATGGCACTTAGCATTCCACATATAATTAGCTGGTTTCCTCTTACCTACTACTCAACATTAGAATGTTTGCAGGGATCTGAATTAATAACTCACTGGCTGCACCTTGGAAACATCATCTTCAAAATTTACTGTGCGAATAAAATGTCATATTTGAAACTATGACAGCCACTTGACTGGTACAGTACCATATTATTTTCATCTGCCCAGCAAGTAACATAGTTCGGGAAGACCCTTCCCCCCATTAGATGTGCCGAAAAACATTTCAGGAACTACACAGCAACAATACCTGCACCGTTATATTATTAATTTCAGTTGCTCATTTTAATACTAAGGGTTTGTGTAAATCTTAGCTCGAAAATTAATATAATTGAATCACCCAATAGAACAAGAGCCCGTGTCCACCCTGTTTCATCCTGAACATAAGCACTTGTTCTATTGTGCGATTCAGTTAGGCCCCTAGTCTGATGACCCCGGGTAAGCTATCCCAGGGGCAATCACCATGGCAACATATGTAAAAGGATTGCAGTAAACAACCAGTTACCCCAGGGGGCAAGCTACCCCGGGTCACCAGACTATATACCTTAGTATTAGAAAGGTAGTTATACAGGGCGTTTCAAACTAGTCCAGCCAATGGCCGTCAGCGTATTCCATGGGCTAAAACAAGTCAAAAATGTAGGGGGGAGAAATGTCGAGGGTCCAACCGTTAACGAGGTAGACGACCAGAAGCATTGACTGGTGGTTACCGAAGTTGCAGGATATGAACAATGATAATCTGTGAAGGAGGTGACCTTGCAGATCCCAACAGTCATGATTTTCATGCTCATATCCTGCTCCTTCGGCAACCATTGACCAATGCGGCAATGTTTCTGTTCAAGGTCACGTTAAACGTTGCTCCCTCGACATTTCTCCCCCTACATTTTCTACTTCTTTTGTCTGAAGGAATACGCTGATGGCCGTTGGCTGGACTAGTAACAAACACCCTGTATAATGTTCGAGTTAAATTCGTGGTGTCATATAACATTTAACTGCCCAAAATTAGACTGGCAGCGAAGTCAGATGAGTGTGTTTTACCTAGGTTTGGTAGTCCGTGGCAGGACAAGATTCACCACCAACCTCTTTCTTGATCTTTACCTTGACCCTCAAATGCGACATTTTGAGGGTATTTGGTATTTTGCTGACGGAAGCAGAAGCAGATAAATAATACCGTATTACCTCTCATAAAGCAGCATGCCGGTGTAGTCAAGGTCGACCAGTTTTTAGAAAAGCATGATCTGGTGGCTATATCGGCATTCCGGTATAAGGCGAGGTTTTCACATAAGTTACATTATCCTTTCCGAACGTGACATTTGCCTGAAAATCAAAATTCACGTAAAGGCTATCAAAAAGGCACATTTTCTGGCAACAATCTCTATTTAAACAGTATGTTTGAGCAGGGGGTTCCCCTGTCATAGCAGGCTGACGATGGGATTGGTCACACAATCTACATTTTTTATATGCACTGTACAACAGAACTTGCATTTTCTCACAGCTTGTACACTCGCTCATTTTCATTGTAACATTATTTTAGTATGGTACCAGATGCATTCCAAAAAATTTGGCAAGGATCAAAATTACAGAAATCTACCTCGGTTATTGCAGCATGCTGGCCACCCCCAGGTTATACCGGCATGCCACTTCAAGAGAGGTAATACGGTAAAAACCATTTTTCTGGCATCGTAGGTGTCAGAATGATTGGATTTCATGGCACTGCTTGCTATACACTTGGATGAATGTGTGACAGGATGGCATAGGAAGAAAATGAGCTTCTAAGATCTGTTAAGAACTTTATTCGACCCAACATTTCAGGCACAACCATTTTTGCACCTATTAATAGACTGAAAATGGTGTCAATTTTTACGGCGTTACATTTTCCATTCTTTCCCAGGTTAATGTAAACACACAGACATTACATGGGGTAGTTGCAGAAAACCAAGAGAGTTCAGCTGTCTATAATATAAATTACAATTCTCATCCTTAAATGTAGGTAATACAATTTATTTTTTAATGTGCACAACGCCAGGGAAAGACTTCTGCTTCCTCCGCTGGCTAAGTAACAGCTGAGGGAGTTGTCTGTTGTACATGGCCATGTCACCAGTCGCACTAAGGGCTGATTGAATTGCCTGCAGGATGCACATAGGAGGGTTTCCATCCCATGCTTTTGAGTGAGGCCATAGGATCTCAGACAGTAGTGTGCAGGAGATATTTGTGCAATGGGCCCCAAATATGGCATTTGGGATAGCAAAGCAGCTTTGCTCCAAGGCTTCCTTCTGAGGAGGCAGTTTTTTAAATGACCCCCTCATCCTCTTGTGATAATGTTGACAGTCACTGTAACCATCGTCTAATCAGTAATATTCTAAGGGTGAATACATTACAGAACCTTTGCCCACTTCACCCCCCACATCCTGCCACTACGACAGAGCACTTAAATTAATGACTACCTGTTGAATGCAGGTAATAAGTCATGAACACAAAGTAGGATATGGTAGTGTCCAGGTCACGGTCATATAAGTAAGGTCTGGTCACTCCCACCCACCCCCTGCCGACGTGTTTTGCAGAAGTTGCTCACCTGAGAGCGCCATGAGACATTTCGGAGGCCAGGATAAGTGGCGACCCTACCGGACTAGGCTGAACTTTATAGGTACGAAAGGGGAGGGCTGCATTGGGGGGCCCAACATGGCCGCTGCCGGCCATGTTGGGCCAGCATGTAGCCCTCATCCGGCCTCCCCTTTCGTACCTATAAAGTTCAGCCTAGTCCAGTAGGGTCGCCACTTATCCTGGCCTCCGAAATGTCTCATGGCGGTCTCAGGTGAGCACCCGCTGCAAAATGCCTCGGCAGGTGATAACGCCAGAACGTAGTATAAGTGTCCGGGGGCTGGTCCAGGTTGTGCAGCAGGTTGTGTTCATGTGAGTGAGTAAGTAGACACAACAAAAATGGGGCTCAGGAAACAGATGACAGGGATCAGACAGGTAAGAGTTAGGGTTCCTTGCAGCATCAAGCAAGTAGCAGGTCAAGGTTCAATACCAGGCAGGGAAAAACAGTTACGATACTGGTATCCCCCATTTTACAATGGGGTTAAGTCACAGCAAAACAAGGTCGTAAAATGAAAAGTCATAAACCAAGACCAAGTTATAGTACACCATGAAAAACAAAGGAAGAGCCAATTACACATTTCGACTCACAGCCATTGCAGTGATATGGGACAATTTCAATTTTTTTGTTATTTGCTATTTTTGCTATATTTTCCAAATTGTCACATTTTTAAAGTTCATTTTGAAATGGGAATTTATGTGGACCATCATAAAACGGTCTACCTGTATATACCACTTTTTTCAAGTACAGTACACAGCACTCTAACACAAATTAACTGACCATATCTCACAACAACCAACTGTTCCCCCTTGACACATAGAGGGCCTTTTGTTTCTCCATCCTACAGATGGGGTGGGGGGGGGGAGAGAGAGAGGGGGAGAGAGAGAGAGGGAGACAGAGAGAAACCTGATGCAACATTTTGCCTCTCAATCATCAGCTGTAATTCACCATTGTTCCTTCTCCAGCACTCTCCAACTGTCCATTTACAGAATATATCCCTTGGAGATTATTAGGAGGGAAACCTTTCACAGAATTCGGAGGGCTGAACTGCAATGCTTGGTGGACTGAACAGGAGACATTATACTGTGCTGTTGAAGCCTGGACCACAAAAACCAGAATAGTTTTTGCTTCGCATTTAAAACTACATGAATTTTGAAGCAAGCAAATTAATAAGCATGTAAAAGGGAGGCGGAGTGGCACTGCGGTAACGTATGCGCCCACAGATGTTAGGGTCCCGGGTTCGATCCCAGTCCGTGCAGAATTGGGTCGTCTCTGGCTTCGTCTCAGGTGGAATTTCCGCTAGACATATTCACCCGGGGGAGTTCACAAATTATGTACCAACTTGGGAACTGTGCACTGCACATTGCACATCCCCTCCTGTCATCCTGCCCGTGGGCCCGGGCGATTCAAATGAACAGGCACCAAAATGTAACACCGATCAATAAAAAATAAAGGTCACAGATCTTGTACCCAAGGGGTCTTGCAAATACCACGTGACCGTTTTGGGGGGAGCGTCTGCTGATATACCACGGTTGGTCATTGGGGAGGGGGGGGGGGGGGGGTCGGGGACAGTTCACGTGGTATCTCTGAACATGGTGAATGGGCACATATGGGAGCTTTTACAGATGCACCTGGGTTCAAAATAACCTAAAATTCGAAATCAGCGACCACGAAAACATGGGGAGACATGTTTTTAACGTGCTTTTAAACAGTTTAGTTGAGGAGCTATCATTTTCAATCGCGTTTTTTCTGATAACATCGACATTTTAAAAAACCATGTGAAAAAAGGGGGGGAGAGGGGGGGTTCCAATGGATACTACGGTCGGTCACTGGGGGGGAGGGGGGGTCAAAAAGTGGCCTAAAATCGATCCAGTGGTATTTGCACGACTCCCAAGGGATCAGAAGCACTACCCACAATTATTACTAAAATGAGCATGTAAAAACATACATGAACAAGCTGCGGAACAAGACCATCTTTGAATTAATGTCTATGTTGACTCACCCAATTACAAAATGAAGTATCACTTCACTTCTGGGTATAAAAATGCCCGAACAGAAAGGTTCTACATCGCTCAAAAAGATGGAAACGATTTTGCAATGAAACTTAATGAAATCGAGGGTGAAAGGTCAGAAGGGCGTATAATCCATTTGTTAACATTGGTTCATACGCCCTTCTGACCTTTCACCCTTGAAATCACCTCCATCTTTTTGAGTGATGTACTCATAGTACGTATTATGAGACAAGCTGAAGATCCAGCCTATCATTTAATAACTAGTAATCACTGCCTGTTGTAAAGGGCATAGCTCACATATTTCTATATTTTTGTGCAAGTGCAGGTGTTTTTCAGTGTCTAATGGGATTCAATTGATTGAAATGTGGAGGTCCCCTGTTACCCCTGTTATCGTAGAGAGGGGTTTCTCGGTTAGGTTGGGTGCCCAATCAGGAGCCGCGCGCAGTTATGACTGGTACACCATGTAATGGCGCCCACTCCTTTTGAAAATCCATAGCGTTGCATCAGAACTAATTTGATATGAGGCACGCAATGTGAATTGTGGCTGGCGGCAAAAATCCTTAGCGATCACAATGTACATCCTAAGTTGCCCCTGGTCACACCCCACATTGCATTGGCTTGAGAGGTATTAAAAAATCCGACCTGATGCAACGCCCCCAAGTTCCCAAGCCATAAGCAGCTCCCTGCCACAATCCACACCACCACCCAGTCACTCCCTATACCAGTACATTGCTACCCCCGTGAGCTTAGCTGATCTCTCCCACTGAGGGGGATTAGCCACGGGGCAATGGGGAACTAGCCTTGGTCTGGGATTTGGGATTTTTGTTCATAACTAGCTAGCCCATGCCTGTAAACATACATTCCATCACTCTGTTGCATCAAAATGACATTACTGGATAAATTACGGCACATTTAAAAGTGCCTTCAAAATTGGCGGGAAAAACGGGGCAGCCGGGTGGTGCCAATCGAAAGGGTACACTGAAATGCCTGGTTGACTGCGAGATATGAGGAATTTGACTTTGAATTAACTGCGGACACGACGGAAAGCATTCGCAAGGCGGCTGTAGGCCATCGAGGTGGAGAAAGGGGGCCTTTATATGCCTAATTCGGGAGACAGATAATTCCGAGCTGCTGGCATCACTGCCACGCACGAAGCGATTTGAGCGGCTTAGAGTAAAAACTCGCCCGTTACCTGGCAACTAAGTAAACACTTGGGACTGCTAAAATGTCCAGCCGGGTCCAGCACAGTACAACGAATTATTTTACGACCCTGCCGGGGCACGTTCTATAACATCATTTTTGCATTCATTTCACTTCGCGTGACGTCAACATTTTAGAGGGAAACAGTGACGTCACCATTTCCCTACGAAAAAACCCGAATTACTCCGGAACTGAAACTGATTTCTTAAAACGGAATATGCCAAAAAAATCCAAAAAATATGGGCGAATTTATTATGTAGTTTCCAAAATGAAGGCTAGTTCCCCATTCTGAACCATTAGGCTCGACTCCGATTGGCTGGAGTTTTAAAAGGCGTCCTGTGCTACTCCATGGCTCTTATTAACCAATATACTACCTCCAGCCAATCTGAGTCGACCCTAATGGTTCAGAGTTGGCTGGTAGGTAAGGCTCCACCATGTCAGTAAGTGATTCTAGTACCGACCATGGCTAATCCCCCTCGGTGGGGGAGATCAGCTATACTCACAGGAAAAGAGGGAGAGTGACTGGGGGGTGATCCTAACCATTAAATTCCATTGGGTTGGAGAGATGAGGGCTTATGCCACTACCACCTGGGCCTTTTTAAAATACTGTCACTCTCGCATGACGTCATCAGGGGACAGAGATTGAGAATTCTTAACCCTGGAATCATGACGGGCCTGAACGTCAACCGTGACGTGCGGTCTTTTAGGACCCCCCATGCCATATTTTAATTTTTATTAATTTTTCTATAATACTTTTCAATGTATTGACTATATGCAATCATTCTTTGAACTATCCCTAAAATGATCGCTAATTCAAAATAAACATGCACTTCCTGTCATATACTTTTTTACAATGGCAACAGTTCATTGTAATTTTAATATTAATGCATTTTAATTCCTTTGGGGTCCTAAAAGACCCCACGTCACGGTTCCTAGGTTAATATGATTATAACCCTGCTATTTATAAACTTACTTATATTTTTATTGAAGACCATAAATCAATCAGAAATACATTGCCAGGATCACAATAATCTGCTCTATCATAATATTATATGCTCTCATAATTTGTTGACATTTGTTTGTTGCTTTTTTGTTGCTAACTTTGTCCACATTTTCACTGTTGCAGATGGTAGAATTCCTCGAGTTCACCAGATATCACCCATTCCATGCATATCTACACAAAATTTCCCACATTCCAAATCTCACCCAAATCCAGTTCTCTCATTTCAACAATGACCACTTCAACTGATCCTTAGCTGATTGCAAAACCTGCAACAGATAATTATAATTATTAACTAAAATACCAATTCAACCAGACCTACAATGACCGTGTGCATTAACAATCTCCCTACATTACACCTGCCTATCTATGAATGCTTGCATGAGGACCAGTTTCACCAATTTTGGGAACTGTTTTCTAGCCGGAAATGCAACAGGATGCAACCAAAAGAGAGTGAAAACTGCCACACTGCCCACTGGCCTTCTAGTTTGTGCTTTTTCACTCCACCTCAGATGGCTAACCAAGTTAAATTTTCTCATCTCCTTTTCATCCATTCATATATAGAAGGCTAAAATAAAAATGGCTTCCAAGGCTCACCTCCTCGCTAACTCACCTCTTCATTAGCAGATTTCAGCCTGTGGGACAACACATTATCTTCCTGTACGCAATGACCTCGTGAGTGGTGACTGTGCATGTGCATAAGTTGTCACTAAAATATCTCTCCCCTTTTGGCCGTTATGCCAGTCAAGTTTTACTGCATGTAGGTCCTACTGCAAGTATACATGCAAATGCCGTGGGGGCTTTTACTACATGTGTTTGTAAATATGCTGCCATTCTGAAACACTTTTTCCTCTCTGAATCATGTACTCCGGTGCAATGCTAGACTTGTAAAGCTGTGTGTTTCAAATGACTGGTCTGCAGATGATACACCACTGTCCATGTTATTCATTTGCGCTGCAGCAGTCCCTCAGACATGGCCTCCATTCATTCTGATATTAGCGGTTATTATTGTTTATTGCTCCTCAAACTGCTCAAAACTAATTGCTTAATAATACACACCCTAGTACAAAAAAAAGATACCTACAAAGGACACCACAACTAAATGAACTTGTTTACTACCATGCCACTTGGATGTGAAATATACAAAACTTCCAGCACTGGGATGATGAGCTACCAATAGGTAGCAAGTAATAAAATATATTACAGCTATTAATGAACAGTGTTATGTTACATGGTTACAGAAATGAGTACCTGGGCCACAGTTTGCTCTCCTAATGGAATGTCATCAGTTCGAAGGGCAACACGTTGCACCACTGCTGATGGGTCAGCTTCAAGGATGATTCTAGTGAGAATAAGCAGAGTTTGCATAAGGGTCTTTGCATGCAGAGGAACATTTATAGCATGGCCACAGGATACTTTAGCACTCAATCACTAGTAGTCAAACGGTAATACTGTAGTCGCCCGGCAACGAGTGTTGTATGTTGCTAGGCCACCAGTCTGTTGTTGTCAGGGAGAGGAGAGTTTGATTCGAAAGGGACATTGTTAGTTCTGACTGCCTTCTGGGCAGACGTGTATTCCATTCTTGAATAGATATCCTGCATAGTTATCATTCCTGACCTTGTCTGTTATTCTGGCTTAACGTGAACCACTACAATACGGAATTACAATCTAACATATGCATGACCAAATTTCTTCCATCTAATATGAGGAACAGACAGTTTCATGTTTCCTGGAGACTTGCTTATTACAGATTTTTTTTGTGGAATACAGAAATTCCGTTATGTACAGATTTCATTGTAATATTTATATGTGAGGATCAGAAGCTACGCAAGAATTTTACTTCAAGAGCCGTGGTACGGTATATACAGTAAAACCTCGATATGACACTCTTCAAGGGACTGCCCAAAGTAGAGTTAAGCGGGATAACGTTATATGCGGGAAATACAATTTAACCCTAATTAGACTGGCGGTTTTTTCACGTTTTTGCAAGAACCTGCAAAACAATCGCTTGCGTTATCATTTGAGGGACCACATGCGACTAATCTAATGAGTAACAACACTGTAGTGTCTAGGCTTGATCCTGAGGCCGTTTATGGGACCCTCTTGCCATACCATGCAGATTTAAATTCTTAAAAGTCTCAACAGATGCTGCAGGGGTACATTTCGCGCCTACATCTTTTTTTCTCCCATTTTTTGTCACTCCTGTACTGACAGGAAGTATATCTGCATGTCACCCTGACGCCGCTGAACAGACCAGTACACATGAATAATACATCACAGGACAGGGATCCCAGCTACAGAGACAAACATACACCCCCCACCCGAGAGGAAACCTGCCTCGCTCCACAGCTGTTCAAAAGCCCCACGGGGCATGCGCCCCTCCATCTTGGCGAAGGCTGGGTGGGAGTTGCGCAGTGGCCCGCCAGCCGCTAATTGGCATTTACGAACATTATTTATTTCTTTTAAAACTATTAGGGAGGAAGAGTGGTGCTGCGGTAACGTACGCGCCCACGGATGTTAAGGTCCCGGGTTTGATCCCAACCCGGGGACACCCCGTTCATCTCGTGCAGAGTTCAGGGTCACCTCTGGCTTCGTCTCGGGTGGTAATTCCAACAGACTAAACCACCCGAGGGAGTTCACTAAAAATGGCCACGTTTAAGACAATCACTGCACCTTGCACATCCCCTCCTGTCATCCTGCCCGTGGGCCCAGGCGCTACGTAAAAAAAGGCTCAAATGTATTTGATGTAATAAATAAAGGTCCATGCTGCATACCTCAATGAGGTCAAGCACTACCCCGGATTATTATTATTATTATTATTATTATTATTATTATTATTATTATTATAATAAAACTATTGAATTATCTTTTGCACTAATTTTAGGGTGGAATCTCTTGAGGAGGTTTGGGGGCAACTCTGTATGCCAAAATTTGCCGGCCAACATAATAATTTTCTGGGAGGGGGGAGTTTTTTTTTTCATCGGCTGCAAAAAGATGATGTTATTCAAGTTAATCTGGTTTATTTGGTTTATTTATGCAAGATTTTGTAGTCCAAAATTCACGATTTTTTAAGTGAGAGAAAATAAAAAAGCCACCCAGAAACCACGTTACATAGTGGAAAAACGCTATAGTTTCACCAGCAGAATTTTTTAAAGTTGCCGTACCATATATGGTACTCCCGTCCTATAAGGGTTAAAATATATCGACAAAAACCTACATTTTCAAACTATAAATATTTATAAATAAAGGTGACCTGCAACATGTATTGACACGTGGTTTTTTATGACAAAAAATAAACACCGAAAAAGGGTAAAATCCACAAATGTTTTTAAAATTTGTAGTTGAATTAGATTTTTGTCAATTTCCGTCACTTTCCTCCCCATAATCGCGATTATATGCAGGATAAGTTTCTCTGGGACCAGGGAGACCAAGCATTATGTGGGGATGCGCTATAAGCTGGAAAATTTACCATAGGGCCTAATGGGGCTGATCAAGGGATCAGAAAAAAGGATCGTTAAAAGAGGGATGGAGTTATATGCGGGAGCGTTATATCAAGGTTTTACTGTAATTGCATATACGTGGGTTGTTTCATAAGTCATGGCACTTTTTTTTTTTTTTTTTTTTTTCGAAAACGGTAACACATACAGAGATAACCTTTACTCAGTTTTGAAGATCCGGCGATTACAATTGAGGCGTTGATAGGAAAAACAATAGATATCACAAAATCACGATTTTGAGAAAAACACAAAAACACTCCTTGTTGGATTTTATTACTAGGTTTTCAAGGGTTACAGTGACTTCTTTATGACACTTGGAATATTTTAAAAATATTACTTGCAAAAATGACACAGGCTGCGCCCGATAATCTCGGGCTCTGACACACGATTCGTCGTGAAATTTTTTTGGACATCTGTTGTTTTCCCTATCAACGCCTCAATTTGATTTGGTATACAGGGTGGTCGGTAAATGGCGCCCAAGCTTCAGGTAGCGAGATTCCTTGTGGAAAACCAGTATAAAGAAGTGAAGGTCCTATTGCTCTACGATGCCTGGTTAGGGCTCGCGAAGCCTCCAAAGTTTGGCCCAAATTGTTACGTCATATCAGCCTGCGAAATTCAAACACTACGTATTGCCACTGCATGTCTGTATGCGATGCGTTGCCACGTTGACATCCCTCGCATTTCCACTCAACAATGGAACCGTATAAACTCGCGGGCATGACGGTATGGCAACATTCCTGCGAGTTTATATGGTTCCATTGTTTAGTGAAAATGTAGGCGATGTCAACATGGCAACGCACAGCATATAGTAGTTTTTGAATTTCAAGAGTGGATGCGATGTCCCTATTTGGCTCAACTTTCGGAGGCCTCGTGAGGGCTAACCACGCATCGCAGAGCAATAGGACCCTTCACTTCCGTATACTGGCTTTTCACAAGGAATCTCGCTACCTGAAGCTTTGGCACCATTTACCGACCACCCTGTGTAGATGTCACCCATATCACCAGGGGGGGGAGAGAAGACAAAAGAGGATCGTAAACCCCCCACCGCGCCATCGCCCTAAGACATACTTGGGAGCTATTGGATGCTGCATGCAGGACACTCGGCGATGGACAACATGGGACCTTGATTTCAAGTGTGGGACAAGTCAGAGCACCATGTGCCATCCATCGCCACATTCCGTTCAAGAAAACCATTGCCCTCACTGAGCCAGAGTTCCAATGTGTTTCGGCAAGGGCAAAGTGGCTTCACCTTTGGGCGTCTGAGAGATGGCGAGAAAGCCAATGAGTACTCCAACTTCCCAGGACCTTTCAGTCTTTCAGAGTCCTAAGCACAATGCTCTCACTTGTCCCGCATTCAAAGCTCAACAGCTCCAAGAGCGTCAGGCTTAGGGCGTTGGCGCTGTGGAGGGTCATGATTCCCTTGTTTCCAATCCCCCTTGTGATATGGGTGATATCTATATACCAGATATAATTGTAGTCGCCGGATCTTCTAAACTCAGCAAAGGTCATCTCTGTATGTGTTACCGGTTTTGAATTTAAAATATGCGCAATGACTTATGAAACAACCCACGTATTATATGGTTCGTAAAAACAGTTCAGGCTTAAAGATATGCAAAGTTAATAACTGGCCTTTCATGTACCTTCAAAAAACCTAATACTGAATGGTCAACTCACCCTCCATCACAAATCTCATCCATAGCCAACATGACGATGTTCAGATTTTCCAGCAACGCCTTCTTTTCCACATTCTTCCGCAGAATCTGACTGATCGAGTCATACAAACAGTTCAAGATGCTCATAAGGATCAGCTGGAAAAGAAAAGTTCATCAAGGTTAATCAAATGTAATAAATAAGGGAACACTCCCTTCTTACCTCATTCTCATGTGAGCTGCCCATGACATAGAAGTAGAGATCAACATTGCTACGATACACACAAGTCAACCCATCAAGCATGATGATTTCCGCATTGGCTCGATGTGTTTTGTTGAAGAGATTCTTCTCAAATGCCTTTTGCTCCTTCGCCGTTGGGAAAATGTTCTTGTCATAATACTTTGCTAGGATGCGATTTCCATCGTTGTCCAAAATGGCCATCGCCTTCACCATATAAAGCGTTGGTTCCTACGTAAACACAAAATGTGTTAATCAAAGTTGTTTCGTATGGGTGAACACAAGCACACTGAAACAGGCTGCACGTCACAATGCAAGCGATCTCCGTACGTTCGGCCTACCATGACTGATGACAGTACACTTCCAGCTACGCCAAACCATGGGGCATAACTTCAAACTACCCAATGTGGCCTGCCCTTGACCCTTCCACGTCACCACATTCAACCACAACGTAACCGTGCAGCTACCAAATATTTCCAACAAATACTTGCCAACGTAGCGGTGTCCATGTCTGTTCCAGTATTCCTGTGGAAGTGTACTAGTGTAGTGTGGATGGGATGGTGGAAACGTGTCGCGGTCTAACTTGTAGTTCCACCTACCATCTACCCACAGTGGCGCTGCCTACCTATTCCCCTGCTGCCATCTGTTGACGACAATTGAGGGCGGGAAGTGCAAACTTATGGCCTCTTATGGCATATGAACACAAGGGGTCAAGTTAAAACCAGGCGTATTGGTTCACATAACACGGGCTGGATGGTCCAGTAAAAACAATGTAATGTATCCTAATTAAAAGATCGTATTGCAATGTACATTATCACATTTCCTGCAAGCCATATAAATGCTTATCTGTTGGGAGAAAACGTCACTGGTTGAAGTGTACAGGTAATGGGTGAGTCAATAGTACATTGTCTACCCCGAGGCTTATTTGTCGTTTGGCATTGGGGGGTGTGGTAAAAATTCAAGGACAGAGCTCTCTGATAGAGGGGGCTCGTAGTGCATCAACCACTTCCCTTTCCTGGCAGTGCAGTGGGCTCGTTTCAGTCTTGAGTATATCTAGATAATTTTTAAAACTCTGCTGTCATTTGTGTGAATAGTACTTGACAACATTAATAATTTATGGACGTTTCTTAGTTTTGTGTCTAACGCAATATATTCACTGCGTGAACTTTTTTATTGCGCTTGCGGCAATGTAGTCTACAGATCAATTTCATGCTGTCGGATTATAAATTATAATATGGCACCTCTTGATTTATAGCCTGATTGGCTGGAAAATGGCATTCATCAAAGCAGTGAGGAAAGTTGCATATCCGTGCAACACAACTTTGAGGTGTATCCACACCTCTAATGGTCTTGCCAAAGATAAGCTAAGGTGTGATTGCTTTTCCAGAATCAAACTGACAGATGTGATTCTTATATCTGCCAATTTAACGTGGTCCTAGATATGAACTTGTGGTGGTGGGAGGTGGTGCTGGTGGTTGTAGTACTGCTGCCCGGTTTGCATCTTACCTCGGAAAGGGAAAGGTGGCCATTGTTGAGCCCAGCAATGTAGGTACCTGTGATGACAAACATGGTAGACTGGTAAATGCTATTTCATTGCAGGTACACTACTACCAGCCTTTGTGGACCTTGGTTGGTGGTGGCATCAAAACTTTGCAACAGTCTGCCCGACCAATGAGTTCAGTTCTCCCTAAAAATGCCACTTGGATTAAAGAGCAAGTAGTCAAGTTTGAACCAGATGACAACCGTGTTGTGACAGAAAGAGGAACAGAAGTCACTTACAACTATTTAGTAGTTGCAATGGGGCTGCAGCTCAATTACAATCAGGTAATCATGTTCTTGCAGTATTATGTCACTTAATAATTTTGATAAACCTACTTAATGGCCGATCAAACATATTCATGACAACTTGTTATAGAATCAATCACACTGCAATTGTGAATTTAATTATATTCTGTATTTTGGCTTATGTTCAAGACATTCATTTTCCAACTGTGAAGTGTGAAGAAAAGCAATTACCACTTACACTCAAGGTTCAAGGTTATGACATGTGCATAGGAATATCCTGTTAGTAGTGTTAGTCATATCTCTATTTGCACATGACATCTGCTCAATTCACTTGACTGATATGCACACATACTTCTAAGAATATTGAAATTGACTGCACATCAATTAATGTCACAATATTCATGGTATCATTATTCTTCAGATATAGCATACTCTTAAATTTAAACTCTAAAAAAATAATTACACTGAATAAATAATTTCAAAAAAAAGTTGCAACAAACCATTGCATTGACACAAATTTTTGACCACCAGTGTGCAAAACAAGGTAGATATTTTTAAAACTCTTCAAGGCTCTTTCTGAAAGTACAAAAGCATTCCTTTTCCAAGTATTGGCTCTCATCTGGAAAGAATAAACCATGCCTTAGGCAACATCTGAAAGGTCAGACATCACAGATCAACAACTAAAGTCACATATGTCAGTTTTGAATTGATAAGTACTGATATCATGTCACTGTACTCTTATATATATGGCCAAGGAAGCAAAGCAGTGTAAAATTAATAATATTGAGGGATAGCACATATTTACATTACACTGCTTTTTTTAAATTTTATTGGTGTTTCTTCTCCGACACTCTTTTCACCTGCCTGTTACTGCATTGCCATCGAGGGGAAAAAAATAACCTCATCGGGGTCTACTTCTCTAAAACTAGGCCATAAGTAGGATGGGGTGGGGACATAATTTCCTACCAAGGTCACGTGGGAGTAGAAAAATAACGTGAAGCTTCATGCCACGAATAGAAGAGTATGACATGCAGAGTTGACTTGTTATATAATGTTGGCAAAAAAAAGAAAAACCAATAGCCATGCTTCATTATTTCATATGGACAGTACAAGTGCTTCAAAATAAAATTAGAATAGCCATGGATTACACGCAACCCATTATACCGTCATAGTTACACATGCTTTGACTTCTCAAACATATTTACAGATCAAGGGCTTGCCAGATGCACTGGAAACACCTGGGGTAGGCTCCAACTACTCAGCACTTCATGTGCAAAAAACTTTCAAGGCCCTGAAGAACTTGAAGAAAGGTAATGCCATCTTTACATTTCCCAATACACCTGTGAAATGTGCTGGGGCTCCTCAGAAGATCATGTATCTTTCAGAGCATTATTTGACTGAGGTATAGTGAGAATCAGTTAAAATTATTTTCTTCATGATGGTTCACCTTTTAATGCAATCCCATTTTACACAATACCATTTCACAGCATGGAAGGCGTAAGGACACCAACGTAATTTATAATACCTCTCTGGGCGTGTTGTTTGGAGTGAAAAAATATGCAGACGCCTTGTGGCAGGTAGTGCGCAAGCGTAACATCAATGTCAATTTGCGACAAAACTTGGTGGAAGTGAAACCCGATGCTCGTGAGGCAGTCTTTGAAAACTTGGACAAGCCTGGTGAAAAATTTACTTACAAGGTGTGAAGCAACATCTCCTTTAATACAGTGTTCCAACTAATTGTCTATAGTGGCTAAAGAAATTTTTTACTGAGCTGTTTATTATTTATCAGTTACTTTGTTTTTATTACTGCATTATAGATAATAATACATTTACAGGGGAGATATGCTAAAACAAATCAACTTCTCCATCATTACCTAGCACACAAATAAAAATTTAAATACTGGTTCTATAGTATAAAATTTAAGTCATAAAAATCATTAAAACCTTTAAAATGTAGAGGGGTATGAAAAAATGCTTACAACTATTTGTTGATCATTATGGTAATGTGCAGAGTAATAATACAGATAGCCTAGGGCAATTCCACCATAACTGACGCAACACCTGGAAAGGATTCATGCTGTTCTGATATTTATTGCAATGGCAAATGTTAATGGAAAAGGAATTTAAAATTCTTCCCATTTGGCTGCCTCCTCGTAGCTTATTGCCATAAATTTAGAGTTTTGCAACAGTAACTTGAATGGACTCTGTAAAATATTTACATAATGTAACTGATGCAAAATGAAAAAAAACAAGCTCTTTGTGGGCTGCCGTAGGGACGTGAAACCCTGTGAGCTGAATGTGTTTAGAAGTAATGTTACAACTGATATGCATTCTACTCCTCAGAAGAAATTTTGTGATTATTATTATAGACCACGCATGTTCATATTTTTAGGAGAAATTAGGATTAACGCAATTGACACAACAAACAGTGGAAAGTTGCATCAGTTATGACTATTATATCTTGACTATTCCATGGTTCTGCTGGTAGCAGAACATTGCTACACCTACTTTACATAATGACATAATGATCTGTTTTTAATAAGCCATCTGCCACCCCACAATACATGACTTCATTTCTGGATCATGTCTCTGTTGCCGTGGAATTACTCCATAACTACTAATGTATGATGAAATCATCACCATCACAATTGATGGTGGTCGTGGAATAACATCTTCGTGTGAACTTGAATGTCCCATGTACCGGTACCCTTTGCAGTATGACATGCTGCATGCAGTTCCACCTATGGGTCCACCTGATGTTTTAAAAACCTGTAATAAGCTCACAGACAATGCTGGATTCGTAGCAGTAAGCAAAGACACCCTACAGCATGTCAAATATTCCAACATCTTTGGCATAGGAGATTGCACCAACTTGCCAACAGCTAAGACAGCAGCCGCAGTTGGTATGAATAATGCCGATTTAAAATCTTTGGGCTTTCACGATTATACACGAATATTTCCATTGCAGCTGCACAGAATGCCATTTTGAGCCACAACCTCAAAAGTGTCATGAGAGAGCAACAGCCACGACGCATTTACGATGGATATACATCCTGCCCATTAGTTACTAGCAATCGCACTTGCATTTTGGCAGAATTTGACTACCAAGCACAGCCACTGGAGACATTCCCATTCAACCAGGCCAAGGAGAGGTACACCATGTATTATATGAAGAGTGCAATGATGCCACATCTCTACTGGAACATGCTTCTTACGTAAGGGTGCAATCCCATCATACCTTCTTCAGCAACAATACCAGCTTGCAACTCTGGCAAATAACATTAATAAGTCACTTGTTATATTGCATAAATGCACTATCTTTTCAGGGGCCACTGGGGTGGACCACAGGTTATGCGGAAGATCATGCACCTAGGAATGGGAAAGTGACACAGAATGCACAAAACTATTTTCACACAATGGCTTTATTGCACAAAGAAAAACAAAGACGTTGCGATTTGAACTTTATCAGGTGTGGCTGATTAAAAATAAAGAGATGCATTTCATCAGCTTTTCACTTCACATGTAACTTTTAATCAATGAACGCGCAGAATCATTCAGCGCAAACTGTAAGATCAACTCGGCCTCAACCGGGTGCAGGTTCCCAACAACTACTAGTGAGTGCAGAGGTGGCCCCATGTCTATGTTCACCATGTCCCTTAGTTTTGCAGCTACAACCTTCTGGGTTGCTGTTCCGATACGGGCAGCAGCCACTACGAGGGAGTCGGGAGTCAGCCCCTGTTCTTCTTCCCCACGTTCTCCTATGATTTCCATGAGTTGGGCAGCACCCTCCCCTGCGGTCATGAACCGTGGCTCCTGGTACTCGATCTTCTTTGACATCAAGCTTGCTAACGTACGCTCCTTCACACGTATGTCTATCAACATTAAAAAGCACATGCTGGTAAGCAGGCCTGATAATAATTTTGTTTAAAAAATTATTTGTGACACGTAGAACCTACCTACAAGGCACAACGTGTGTAACTGCCGGTCCAAGTTCCCCTGAATCTTATAGTAGAAGCTGTTTGGCTTCCAATCGTCAGTCCAGAAGGGGATAGACACAGTCTCCCCAAAGGTGTAAAGCTGTAAAGTATGCCACAATTATAGCTGGCCCAAGCTAAGTATGCACAGCTTTCTGGGTATTTGCAGCCTTCTTAGCATGGCCAAGTATGGAAAGGAGGAATAGAAAACCCAGAGAGAAGTGCAAACTCAGCTAGAGCCAACAATAACACAACTGAGCTACAAACTACAATTTAACAATTTTACTGATATACAAAAATTCCAGGCTGACCCAGCCAATTTGGCCCTGCAGCCCCCAATTTTAACAATACTGTAGTTAACCCTTTGTCTCCCACTTGATAATGCACTCTTTGGGTGGGGGTTTAAAAATTGAGCCCTAGGTTAAAATCAACGGATTGGCACCATTGGTTTCGCTCTCGATTCATGCACAAGAGGGAGCTGAAGCGTCTGAGACCTACAAATCCGAGTTTCATCTTGAGAGAGCCATGTACATAGGCACGCAAAAAGAATGTCCGGGGAGAGTCTTCGTTCAGCCTGGTGGAGGCAAACCATTGCACCTGGGTAGCTAAGGGAGGAGGGAAAAAGCTCAGCAGATAAGCACGGACGTACACACAAGTGTGTGTGTACACATCTGTGCAATGGTTTGCCTCCACCAGGCTGAACGAAGACTCTCCCCGGACATTCTTTTTGCGTCCGATAGTACCGCCTCATATGCTATGAATGAGAAGGTGATGTCATCCTATTGCGACATCAACGAGGGTTTATTAAGGCGGCTTCTGCCCCTCGAAAAAATCCAAGATAATCCCATATGATTGCCCAGACTCGCTGATGAATGATGAAAACATTAAGTGTCCGGCTAAAAAATTTTAAAGTTCCGGTTTAAACAGAGGTAATGAGAGTCAACAGGTGCAAATAAAAGGTGGCTCAGGTGGCAAGCAAGCACCACCTAGAGCTCGGAGCAGTCCCCCTGGCCAATTAGGAGAGAGGACACTTTTAACGACCATAATGGTGGCGGGGGAGTTTGCCTACCCTTCACAGATCATTCTGGTTTTCCCCGCAGCGATAAGTAAGTTGCAGAATTTCGGAATTTTTAAATGGTTTTCAACTGCACGTCCACTTACCGGGAAATGTGCGGCAGGAGGCTATGTCTATTTAAATTCGTGCAGTACGTGTTTGTTTAATATGAATGAGATGTTTGGCCTATGACGCCATGCCATTAAAAATATCACGTGAGTGGCATAAATACTCATGCACATAGAAACTATCAACATTTCCTAAGGCTATGGTGAAAGAAATTTCTGTCGGGATTATACCAGTGATTTTTTTTAAATTATTTTGTTTGGTCGTATGATCATACAACCAACATGGACGCGGGAGACAAAGGGTTAATGGAGGCACTTCGTACTGTACCTGCAGTCCTATACTGCTGATTGCGTTGATTATTGAAGCGTTATGGATGACCTTCATTGGTATTCCCATCTCATTTGCTTCGAGCACCAACTCATGGTGCGTCGTCGCTCCAAAGGGGTCTCCCACAACAAGGAGACACACATCCAGCTCCTTCGCTTGTTCTAGCAACTTCTTGGAATTAATCTCGATGTCCTCTCTGTATGCTAGCTGAAGCTCCCGTCCGTAGAACTCCTCCTGAAATTACATGAAAAGTTCTGTTGTACCTCGTCTTAATCATGGCTTAGAGATGGGCTCATGCATGCATCACTGTCCTTGTGGTTGAGATCCATCAATCAGTGTGGCCACACTCATCTTTGTCACTGCACACCCTACACTGATTGTAGATCCCAACCACTCCAGCCAAAAGCCAACAACAGCTGTGTCAACCCACTTTTGACAACAGTGTCAGTTTTTGAATCTTAAGAGCAATGTAAATAATCCTCTTAAGATAACACCTGCGGGATGTACTGAAACAATCAATGCAGTTTGAGATCTGCTTGCCATATCTGCAGTAAATTCTTGGATGCACAAAATACCTTATCATTCACTGTCTGGTGATTTCAAAAAGGATGTCTCTGTTAGTTTCCAGAATTTCAATGTCATTTTGCAATCACATCTTTCTCCTACTGACTTGTGAGTGTATGATTACATCCCTTCAGTCTTGTTGTGGATGAAGAATAGAGAGCGGATGTACTATATCGTCGCTGTTCTGACAAAACCTCGTAAGCGCCACAGGGCGCCAATTACGTTTTATGGCACATTCGAGAACAATCTGGCACCATTTACGTCCGGCGAAAATCTCGTAACCGTTGGCCCAATGGAAAAGCTCCATGCGGTCACATGACCAAAACGCATATCCGGGTGGAAGCCTTTCTGTGCGCAAAACCCAAGGCAAAACCACATAAGAAACAGTTCCGCCATGACAGCTGAGCACGTGGTAGGACCCTTGCATCAATCTTGGAGTGCAAGCTAGGAATAATGACTCATAATTTATTACGACTGATGCCTTCGGAAAACGGTTTTTTGTGTCTCCTGTGAAATTTGTTTTTTGTCGCTTACGAGCTTTTGTCAGAACAGCGACGATATCACTCAAAAACTTACATACGAATTTGCATTTGACTCCAGTGCAGCCTGCACTTGAATCAAATGCAAAATCGTCTCTTATGTTTTTGAGCGATATTGTACAACTCTGTTGCAAAAGTTTTGGACTCCCTGCAAATTCCACAGAGGGAGTGATGAACAATCGAGGATATAAGAAGTAGGAGTGAAGTTGGTAATTGGAGCAGGACAGAGTGAAGCATGGGCGGAATATATTTTTATTTGGATCTTTACTTGTGGAGATAATTACATATCAACTTGGCTTGCTCCAAAAGTATCAGTCACTGTGAGGTGCATGTCAAAAAAATTCGTGCGCTTCTCAATGTACCATCCTGTTTGTGGAATGCAACACAAAATTCCAGTTATATTGCATCAGACAGTCCAGTGGCTGGATATACGAGGTAGGCCCCAAAGGTTTCCGACCTGGCTATGTTCCAGGGCTGATGGAAATAAAATGACAGTGTCATTTTTCAAAACAGTCTACTTGTGCATCAACGCACTTCTCATATGTCATAATTATCATTTCAATACCTCTGGGGGAAAAATAGTCCATAATTTTCTCTACAAAATGCCCACATACTGTCTCTTGCAACTCTTCATCACTTTTTAATCGTACCTTGAAGTTCCTTTTTGAGTTTGGATAACAAATAATAGTCACTAGGGGCCAATAGGGTGGGTGATCAAGCTCCTCGAAGCCACAGTTCCTCACAGCAGCCTTGGAAACATTGTCCTGTAACCTGGTGCCTTATCCTGAAGTTGGCGAACACCCCAACTCAGCTTCCCTCATCTCTTCTTCTTCATGGCATCATGAAACCTGTGCAGCAGGCCAGAGTATGACTCCCAGTAGACAATCGTGTTTTAATCCTTGAAGTCTATCAGTAAGATTCCAAAGAATCATCACCATGGTCTTTGTGGTCGACCAGGTCACTCGGACGCTTTCCACCCACCCTATGTCATTCCATTAATTCTCTTTTTGATAGAACATCATAGCACAGGACAATAGTTTCATCTCCTGTGATGATGGACTCCAGTACTTCTTACTGTTTGCCACGGCGAAGGTCCGAAAAGCTTCGCAACATGTTACGCGTTTTTGCTTTTGAATTGCGGAGACAAGTCGGGGCACCCATCTTGTGCTGACCTTTTTCATGTGAAGGTGTTCATGAAGAATGAGAGGGAACAGTGGTGTCTGAAAGCCCTAACCTAGCTAAGAGTTCCTCCACCTCCTAGGACCTGCTTGCAGCACCTACTCCTCCACAAGAAAGACGGTCTCTCCTGTCAGCACCTCCATGGGCCGAAAGTCACATAGCTCACCTTCGTTGCTCTCTCAACCCAAACAAATCTGCTTAGCCCATTTCTTCGTGGTGGAATATGAAGAGGAAGCTTCACCATCACCATCCAAGCCCACATGGCGCTGCGGTAACGTATGCACCCACGGATGAAGGTCCCGGGTTCGATCCCAGCCCGGGGACACCCCCTTGTTCTCGTGTAGAGTTGGGTTGTCTCTGGCTTCGTCTTGGGTGGAATTTCCGCTAGACATATCCACCCGGGGGAGTTCACAAATTATGTGCCATCTTGGAAACTTTGCACTGCACATTGCATATCCCCTCCTGTCATCCTGCCCTTGGGCCCGGGCGATTCAAATGAATAGGCACCAAAACGTAACACTGATCAATAAAAAATAAATAATGGTCAACGTGCTTGTACCCAAGGGGTCAGAAGCACTACCCACAATAATTATTATTATTATTATTATTATTATTATTATTATTATTATTATGGGTGACAGCTGAACACAAGTTATTCTAAGCACGGTGTAGAATTTCACCCTGACTGCTTGGCCCACATTGTTAAGTTCCCAGCCAGTTCAATAGTTTGGGAGTGTATTGGGAACCAAGGGCCAGCCAAACTCTACTTTGTGTCAGGGACCATCAAAGCATACGCAGCCTTCATGGAGGAGAGGCTCCTCCCTTTAATTGGTACACTTCATCCAGAAGGCAAGCACATCTTTCAACAAGACGGTACATCCTGTCAAATGGCAAAAACTACAAAATGGTGGCTGGAGCAGCAAGTTCCTGTCCTGCTGAACAGGCCTCCAAACAGCCCCGACTTGAACCCAATCGCAATAACGTGTGGCAGATTATGAACAAGACACTGGGTCACCTACAGCCACACAACATGCAGGCATTAAAAATATGATTCGGAGCTTCTGATGTCCATGCCTCCATACTGAACCAGTCATATCTTCTAAGGGGGTCACAACGTAGTTTTGAACAGACCCAGACGAACACTGTGACCGATACTTCTGAAGCAAGCCACTAAACTTATCTCGACGGTTAAAGATCCCATGCTTCTCTCTTTTGCTCCGTGAGGTGCCATGTCAACTCTACTTGCGCTTCTGTTATGCTCGATTTTTCATCACCTCTCAGTGGAATTTGCAGGGGGCTCAAAACCTTTGCAACAGTGTTGCATAAAACATAAATGTATACAGCAGCCAGTAGGAAAATACAAACGTGGAGAAATATTGCTGAAATATTGCAATATGCATGCCATGCGGGGAGGCGAAGTGGCGCTGCGGTAACGCATGCGCCCAAGGATGTTAAGGTCCCGGGTTCGATCCCAGCCCGGGGACACCCCCTTCATCTCATGCAGAGTTCTCTGGCTTCGTCTCGGGTGGTATTTCCAACAGACTAAACCACTCGGGAGAGTTCACTAAAAATGGCCACGTTTAAGACATTGCACTGCACCTTGCACATCCCCTCCTGTCATCCTGCCCGTGGGCCCGGGCGTTACGTATAAAGGTTCCAATATATGGACGAGACATAAATAAAGGTCCGTGCTATATACCTCTGATGAGGTCAAGCACTACCTGGATTATTATATATTATAATTATTATATTACTATATACAGGGTTGGGCAAAATGTATGGCATGATTTGAATCACGTGGTACGGTGGTGCTGCTTGAGCATGCAGGGAATATTGGCATGTGCCGGAGTGGGGAAGGTTTGCCATTTGCAAAAATGGTGTCATGATCGTCAGAGCACTGTGCATTATTTGTGGAGACTTATTTTAAAATTAACAAGTTCCCCATAGCTCTACGAAGGATATTTCTTAGCCATTTTGAACTGGGATATCAGGACGAAGTTATCAACAACCAGACAAACATAAGGTGGGTGAAGCAATTCCTGAACACATCATCATGCCTGGACGAGAATAGCACTGTCCAAGGACTCAACGGACCCCCCAAAGGGTATTCAACGCACAACTCCGAATTCCTGGGCTATTGGCCGTTCCAACCGTCCAAAAAGGTTCTTCGGGCCACTCTGTCCCTTGCTTTCAATTGTTGCACAGCTGGATCTTGTAAGGATATAAGTGCAGGACATCATGGATGATGTAGCACAGGGAGTGTGCCAACATTCATAGTGCCAAGGCGTGCCTAACTGCTGATCACTAAGGACTTCGGAGGAGCGCATTGTGGACATCTTGGGAGGGTCGGCTATGTCCTTGGATGTCCAGTGCTTTTTTGGTTTCTGATGCTGTGTCCCGGAACTGCTTCACACCCCTTATGATTGCCCGATGGTCGGGGACTTGGTTCTGACGTCCCAGCCCAAAATGGCGAAGAAAGTTCCTTTGCACAGCTCTGGTGGAGTCATTATTTTTAAAATAAATCTCCATGATGACTGCACGGTGCTTTGCAGACCAAGACACGATTTTTGCAAATGGCAAACCTTCCTTACTCCAGCACATGCCCATATCCCTTGCATGCTCAAACAGCACCACCGTACCACGTGATTCAAATCATGCCATACATTTTGCCCAACCCTGTATATGCATGCCATGCATTGCACTTTTGAAGTTTCATAATTCATAGCAGGTAACTCTTCGACTTACCAGTTCCTCTTTTGTCACCGGAAGAATGGAGGTGAAAGACTCCAAGTACACCTTGTGTGCCTCCTTTACTATCTTCAAACCCTTGACGGTGATATCCGTGAGGTCTCCCAGCCCCAGACCAATCAGGTAAAACATCTCGGCAACTCCTGAACTCAACACAGCAGAACAACGGAAAAAGTGACGCTCCTTTTATGACTCGATACTTCTCGACTTCCCGTCGCTGTCAGTCGCCGACTTGCGCCCGTCGGAACCTAGGTCGGAACGTGGGTCGCCGGTCGGAAGTTCGGAACCACCAAGAGACCACGCCGGACGAAGCGGAAGTCTATAATTTGCAGTGTTCTCAGATGAAAACGGCATGCTGCATGAATGTAATTAAAATTTAAAAATTTTTAAACGCAATATTTTTCACCACATTCTTAAATTCATATGTTATATCAAATAAATTAATAAATTAGTAATGTTGATCAATTTTCCGAATTATCCAAGGTTCCAAGATGGCTGCCCCCATTGGCTCCTTGAAGAAGTGGGTTTGGGGGTTATGAAGTTATGTAAGGTGTGATAGCGACTGGTTCTATTTCTCTGCAGATCTACGTGCCGTCAAATATGTGGCAGGGGGCAGTGAAAAGAACGCTGCTTTGTGCGGCAAGTATTGTGCGTCACAGGCAGCAGGATTTTAGTCAAGTTCCGTCGCACCTGTGGAAGCTGGGTAGGCTCAATCATGTGGCAATTGCAACACCAAATCTGGAACAGGCTGTGACTCTTTACAAGTATGCACACGTTCCAAATGTGTCACAAAATATGCTATGTATTGAAAGGAAATATCCGAGCAATTGCTGTTTGAATATCTAGTCCATAAGAGGAAATATCATGAGTACATTGCTAATTCCTCGGTCGATGTTTGTCAGAGACATGTAGCTTCTAGACTCATCCTTCGTTCATACACTTTAAGTACTTGCCCAACACCAATGAAGTTCACCTAGCACGAAAATCACCTGCAAGTCGATGTTACAAATACGAATTACTTGAGAATGAATCAGGGTTTAATCGCACAACTTATATGCTAATGAGCCACATGGAAGAGCCATGTTGGGGCAAGCTATCAATGCATTTGTCAGTGGTACTAGAAGAATAGGACAGTATTTAGCGCGCCGGGAGCAATGGAGTTTGCCCAGAGCACTAAACGAACCGCAAAGTTCGCCCACTGTTAAATACAGACTGACGTGGTTGTGTCAGATGGAAAAAAGTGCAGGTCTCTTGCCCTGTATAGTATTTACACTGACTACCTGCTCGCCAGAAAATTTTGTGCCCCAGAGAATGACGTTAATGCAATCTCACCTTTCAGGAATGTTCTTGGTGCCAAAGTGAGTGAAACTGTACCGTTGCCAGAGCATGGAGTCTACACTGTATTTGTTGACTTGGGAAACACAAAGCTGGAACTTTTGCACCCGCTTGGAGAAAACAGCCCTATAGCAGTAAGTTATTTACCTTCTTGCCAAGTTCTACATGTAAGTGATTTTTTCTCCCTCCCTTAGGCTTACCTGCAAAAGAATAAAAGCGGAGGATTGCATCATGTGTGCATCGAAGTAGACAACATAAAGGAAGCCATGGAAGAACTGAAAACTAAGAAAATCCGATGCTTAACAGAGGAACCCAAGATTGGGGCGCATGGAAAACCTGTTGTTTTTCTTCATCCCAAGGATTGCGCTGGAGTTCTGGTCGAACTTGAACAAGCCTAGTGGACGACAAATACATTGCCGGAGAAACTTAAGAAATTCCAATTATGGACCAGTATTTTTCATTGTCTTCTACGATTTATTTTAAATGTACTATCTTGCATTAAATATTAGCATGTCTTTATGAGTAAATCATTGTTGAGTAACCAGTAAATTCAAGGGGTTATTCACTAAGGGTAGTCAGTGTACACCTTAGTGGGTAGTCCGGTAGTCCGTGTATGCAGAAAATGTAAGCGAATAACCAGTAAATTACTATGGGGACATTACCAGGACTTGTAGTAAAATTAGAATTCATGTAACTAATTTGTTTGTCTTGATGATATGCCTGATTAGGACATTCTCATGGACTCTGCAGGAGTACTATCAGGGGTGTCCCTTATAGGCTTTGCGAGTCTCAGGGAGTGTCACAAGAAAGGAAGTGGGAGGAGGAGAAGTGTGATCAAGGTTAATCGTCCATACCTTTTGAAAGGTTGATCTGGTCATGTGATTTAACCAGTTACAGCTATTTATTCCAGTGAAAATGGTATTTCAATTGAAGCGTTTCTCAGAAAAACCCCATGTCATCTTGACAAAATGAGTTAAGGGTAGTATTTACATACTTTCGGAAGCTCTCCATGCAATGCTTCTCTCCGATTTCTGGGGGGAAAAACCTTTGTTGGAGATATTGAAGGGAAAAATCAGATCCTTCCTACCGTTTCCCACAAAACCCCACATGTCAAGTGTGGTTTCCCGGAAGTATCCCACATATCAGCGGTGACATGTGAGATTTTTTTTACAGCAGAGAGGATTAGAAGGCTTCAGGAGTATCTGGTAACACATGGTATGTCCTCAAAATGATCTAAGCAGTACCCCAGGACAACCCCTGCTCATATCGTTGATGGCATCATGAAACATGTTAAGTCCTTCAAGGCTAGTGTGTGTCGCTACTCGTGCAAGAAAAATTCACTTATGTATTATACCTTCCTGAAAAGTTTTCCGTCAGCCTCATGCACATAATGTTATAGGATGAAAGGAAGCCAGAACTTCATGTGATTTACTAAGATTACAGGAAGATTTTCATCGATTTTCATGCAGAATTACAATTTCAAGTTTGGCATGCCTCGAAGGGACACATGCAGTACATGTGACAATTTTGTGTACAGGATTGCAGTGTGTGTCGATGAATCTGAAAATTCCAAGCTCATGCAGGAAAAGGAACTGCATCTTGCTAAAGCTGAAACGTTTTATCTGGTGTCTAGTTCCTCTACAATCTACATGATGGTGCGCTCACTCCAATAACCCACGTGTATCCTATAAGAGGATGTTCTCGTCTTCCAAATGATCAGGTGATCAATGAATTTATGCATACAAGCTAATATATGTACATATTTCCATTAAAATAAGGTAGTTTTTGGGAGAATTCCAGAAAAATCCCATATGTCACAAATTTGAAATTAAGATTATGATAATTTAAAATAACATTGTAGTGTCTAAGTTGCATAGTTGAATGCAAGTGTGTGTCATCTACACTAAAATAATAAAAAAATGGGGAGGCATGGTGGCCGAGTCAGTAACGACTCTGCTTGCTGAGCGAAAGGTCCCGGGTTCGATCCCAGTCCAGGAGCTCCCTTTGGCCTGCTTCAGGAGGCTCTCTGACCCGCGCGACCTTGGAGGTGTCTGGCAACCTAACCTCCTGGGTGACTGCACATGGCCCAGCTTGAGACATTGCACTTGCACCAGTGTCCCCTCCCCATATAATCCCCATTCCCTTCCCCATGTCCTTTTCTTCCTTGCATGATGTTCGAAGAAAATTCAGAAAATAGTGATGGAAAAATGGTGGTGCTCCACCCACCTAAAGGAGCGATGATTCTCCCATGGGGTAAGTAAAATTTAAATTTAAAAAATTAAAAACAGACTGGCTGAGGCAATTAGTATGACACCAACAGGCAGTTTTTTTTGTTTTCTGAAAAATTGTTGTCACTTGACATAATATGGGGTTCTTCCAAGAAACGCTTCAATTACTACCCATAGGATTTGTGAATTGTAGCTATTCACATGATTGATTTCAAAATTATAGGTGCTCTATGAAGTAACTATTGTGATTGAGCAACTTACCTTATACACCTGCAGCTTGGTGGCCAAGAAGTCATGAACCTGAAAAGTATCTAGACCTCTCATCTCACCCTAGCCCTGATAGCACGTGCAATTATTACTTCCATCTGGCCAATATTTTGTGAGCACTCCCCCAATCAAGATCCCTATGGTTCTACCTATGATATTTAGGAGGACTAGCCTCAGAAATACAGTAAAACTTCTATAAGTCGAACTTCCCTAAGTCGAAGTTCTCTGTAAGTCAAAGAAAATGATGAGCTTGGTTGGTCACAATGTAAAATAATAGGAAATGAACTTCCCTAACTCGAATTTCTATAACTCGAAGTTCTCCATAACTCGAAGTGCTGGCAGGGCCTTACGATGGGATATCAATGCATTTCCAGTCTCCCTAAGTCCAAGTTCATGTTGGCGAGTACGGAACATTTTCTCATTTCCCAGCCGAAGGGTCGAGAGTAGGCCACATGTACAGAAAGGCTTCAATTTCCTGATCTCCGTCTACCACATGTACCACAAGAAGTGTTGGACTCGATTGTGACAATTGATTCCTTGAATCTAAGAGTAGGCAAATGTCCACAACAGTGTTTTTTTTTTAAACACCAAAACAACGAGGAACATTGTAAGTGTGATAGTGACAGTTATTTTTAAGTTTTGAAAATCTTTCGTCTCTGGATATAAAGGTAGGCTTCCTTATAGAGTTCTGTGCTTTAATAAAGCCAAACTTCTCTAACTCAAATCTTCTATAACTCGAAGTTTTTTCCGGGTCCCATGGAGATTCGACTCATAGAAGTTTTACTGTATATCAGGTTTAATTAACAAGGTACCTGCAAATTCCCAGAAAAATTAATAACACAACATTAGTTCACAATTGACTAAAAAAATATATTTGTACAGAATGAATACAGATATACACAAAGGAGTACATGAATCCCCCAATGTGGGGGTTAATCATAATACTTTTGTACACCATGTATAGTTATCCTGTAAGTCGGGATGATGGCAAGCAGAAATTATCGCATGAAAACATAATGAATGCAATTTAGCCAAATTAGAAAGTGTACAGCATGATTTCTACACAACTTGCCAACAACCATGACATGGCTGAAACTAGGTATGATTTTCATCCACTCGGTACTGTTTTCTTATCCAAACAGAATGAAAATCCTTTAAGCAGAAACAAATTACAATAATACTTGGCGCCACTGGAGAAAACCCTCTCAAGGCAATGCAATCCACTTCATTCCATAATTCTTAAATGTAATGCTTGCATTTAATGCCCTCCTGACATGACACAAGCTACATTCACACCATCACTTCAGGCAATGCATTACCTACAACACCAAATTAGCAGCAACACATCCAAGGATCTGTCCCATACGTGCCAAATCAATCTGTATATGTTTGGGCTTCCTCCATTTAAGTGAATAATGTTCATCCCTTCAAAACGTAAATGTGTATCACTGAACCTTAAATACATGGTTACGAAATTACAGCTCACAGTACAAATAGCTATTCGATGAACAACTGACAAAGCAAAGTTTCAACCAGTGATGTATGTGTCAATGGACAGAAATGCTAACTAATGAATATCCCATCTAAAGGGGTCTACATACTGGTAGAATGGAGCGGTCCTTGTCCTAGGCCTAAGAATCCATCAATCAGCACAGGCCATTCCATCCTAGTCCCAGCCCTTTGAAATATTCGATCTGAGGACTTTCTGAAGGCCAGGGACTAGGATGGAATGGCCTGTGCTGATTGGCTGAAAAGGCCTAGGACAAGTACAGAATGCCAATGTGTGTAGGCCTCTTAAGATTTCGTTGCAGCCCTTTGTTTTTGTTGGATGTGCCAAAGCAACTAAGACTATCTGGCAATCGTATAGTGGGCTTTTGGTAGTGGAAGGAAACGGGAGAACCCCGAGAAAACCCACGCAAACACGGCGAGAACCCATCAAAACTCTTTCTGCAAAGTGTCCTCCGCCCAACCCGTGGATCGAACTCGGGACCTTGGAGGTGGAAGGCGGCGGTGTTAACCACTACGCCACAGTGTCGCCCTTCGTTGCAGCAGTGGAAAACACTAAGCCAATGGGTCAATGCTCAACAAAGCAATTAAGAGTAAAAAGAGTCTCACATAGGCCCTTTAATAACACCGTAGTTTTCTGGCATGTCAAATGCAAAGCTCACATGCATAACAATTTTCACAATCCCCAGATTCCAAAAATACCATCTTTATTTTGCATCATTTCAGATTACTAGGCCTTTAATCTTCATTTCAATAGAAGTGTCAGTGCTGAAATATCTTTTTTAGATGTCAGTCAATTGATTACTAAAGCTTACTAGCAACTAAGCCAGTCACATTTCTCTGAACCTACCAGATTAACTTTATAAATGTGCACAAGTTCAAAATTATACCAATTTTTTATTGAATAATCCACAAAATATTTTCAAAGTTCATTATTCATTTCAGTTGCATTAAAAAATATTGGCATAAGGAATTATGCATCCTTTACAAGCATGGTTGCTTGTAAGATATTAGGAATATTGTTCTGCATTTTATTGCGCAAGGCATTTTTATATATGAGAGCCATTTAGCAAGGAAGGAGTAGGGTTGAGAGGCATCGCAGGAGGCGGGAGGGTGAGCATGGCTGGGGGCAGTGGCTGTGTCGCAAATGCAAGGCTGCTAGTATTGATTTTTTGGATTTTCTAATGACAGACCAAATGTGGCAGGGAAAGGGGTATGCTGTACCAATCTAACCTTCCTTCCTTGCAGATACAGACGTATCTTCAGCCTGACTGTGCCATGTTTGAGACACAGCCACAGCCCCCAGCCACCACCAACCGCCTGGCTGTCGGTGGTGGCGTTTTAACCTACTCTATCCTTTAGTAAGCTGGTTCAAGGGAGTTAACTGGGCAGTCCGCATACTTTAAATCAATACAAGTTTGTTTAAACTTGCTGGTTTTTCTATATAATTTGTCGTGCTACCTAGAATTTTTTACCTATTAATTAGGGCGAAAGATCAAGGCTGACCAGGGATGGAAAAAGAACCGCTTCTTTGGGCGGTAAGCGGTTCTTTTTCTATCCCTGCACATGGAAAAAAGAAGCGCTTCTTGGAAGGAAGCGGTACTTTTTCCATCCCTGAGGCTGACATATCTATGAGTACAATGCTAAACTAAGCAGTGAAGGCGAAGGGTAGGGGTTGTTTAGTTAGCTCTGAGGCTAAAAGCGGCCATCTTAAAAAAGTGGAACTAGGCAGCAAAAGTGTTGCTCAGTTCAGCAGATTGACCAATAGACAAGCTCAGCAGTAATGAAAGCCACTGATTCCTGATTCCACCACTGAGTTTAGCAACGTACTCTGTGTTGTCATACTTGCACTACCACATGCTTGTTGCAAACTGGACTTCTGCTATCTTAGGCAGGATGCATTAGGAATGTTTCGGTGGCTTTCAATCACTTCAGACTCTCTTTTCGCCCAGTTCAATGCCAAGTGTCCCTCTATACTCTATCTATAGAATATCTTATTTTGAAAATTTGTGAATGCAAAAGCATCCGTGTCAAGTGTACTTATGAGTATTAGCAAGTAACTTATAAATTGAAAATAAGCAGGTACTGAACATGCTCTCCAAACGTGACTCCCTTTTCTTAATGCCGCATCTTTTGTGGTGTCACCTTATGAAACATAAACCCCACACAAATACACACGATAAATTACATTAGGCAAATTGACAATGCAACACTGGGATGCACCATCGACAACATACATCACCGCATTAAGATTTGGTAGGCTGTGCACACAGTGGATACTTTTAGCCTAAGATCATCCCTGGTCGTATGAAACAATAGTATGCATCAACGCAAAATTATCACATCTTTTCCACTCACGATACACAGCCAAATATTTGGGTGTCGGCTTGCACAAACAACTGTATAAATAGAAGCATTAATATATTGGCACGCATGGGTCCCCTTGTAATGGAAAATGGCAGCAACACTTTAAGTGAACTTTATTGTCAAATATAATTCATATAAAAACCATGTCTGTCTTGTTTACCTATACAACATTCACAGTGAAACTGTTAAATCATAGCAATTCTGCTCCTAGTAATAGGAATGATGTAGCCATACTTGATTGAAGCTTCAACTTCCCAACTTTTGCCCAGCTTATTAAAATCACACTCCATTCAGATGCCTTTGAACACACATGGTTTAAGCCCATTCTCAAATGGGTAGCTACATCTATAAGCACAGCACACAATTCTGATTTAAATACATTACACCCGGCACAATTTCACATGGGAATTTGTACAAGTCGTACCTTTTATGCCTTTACAAAACGTACTTTTCAGCAAAATTGTTGAGTAAAAAATAGTTAAAAATACACCCTGACCACAGACTGCAGTATAACTGTCAACTGCCACAATTACCATAAAACTTAATCACTTGCACATGTGCTTGTCCCCAACTGGTCTTGAAATCATGTGCACATGGACTGCTTCAAAGCTTCCAACAGTACCATTCTACGTGATTCAAATTCTCAACTACGCTAAATCAGTGTCACCAAATTGTTCACATTTCATAAACTTGAGTACCCAAATCAAGCAGAAGGGTATTGGTTACAACTGTATGCTTATAGAAAGTCTTATGCACCCTGCCACCAAGCTACTGGTGAAAATGTGGGATTCAAAATGAAACCGAGGATCATAAACATTCAGATGTGTACACGGAGCATTTGTCAAGCAAGTTTCCATTAAGTTGAGGGACTCATTTCACCCTCTTCATGGAGTTGGATACTTTTCCCAGTGAAGCCCTCCCTGCTTATCCATAACACTGGCTCCCAAATGCACATCAGAAAAAAATTAATATCTCGCATTTGAATGTCGAAAAATTATGATGCTCATTGGTAAGAAAGTTTAATTTAAAATGTGGTCCTTGCATTAAAAAGTTGGAAAAATCCCAAGCGGTAGTTAGTGCATTGCAGATCCCTAAATAGTTTCTCCCACGTTTCCTTTTTAGGCTCAGATAAACTGCATTATAACTCGCGTTATTTCAGCAGTGTGAGATGACTTTATTCAGAGAATTGCTATCACAGTAAATAAATTAATATTGCAAAAGCCCAAAATGACATTTTCAGAGAAAAATCAGCAGCCCGTAATGAAATTGCAGAGCAGATTCAGCTGGAGGGTGAGATTTGCATGGGGCCACAAGGTTTTGTGCATCATCTATACAATGGAGCCACTGGGTTAAAAAGCAAATGCTTCAGTTCTTTTTTTCTTTTTTTTTCTTTCTTTTTTAATGTTAGCCTATTAACACAATAAAGATAAACAAAAAAAACACCATTGCACATTCACAATCTCCTTATGATTGAAGCAAAAACGTCAAAAATATAGAAAGGAGGTGCCCAGTATAGTGGAATGTAAATACAGACTGATTGTTAACAAGGGACAAAGTCGAGTCAAAATAGCAGTTTCATATGAAAATCTTTTAAAATCTAAAGGGATCTGTTGCATGATTAATTGGGTTGCAAGCCATTATTACATTTGCCTTCATTTTTATATGGAAATTGACTGCTAGTGATCACATATTATAATGAAAGCCCACTGGGTGTGTGCAATGCTTTAAAAAATCCAACTCCATAAAGTGTAGTATTTTAATGTGCCATTTTAGTGGCAACTCATTTGACATATTACTCGCAGAGCAGACACTATTATCCATAACTGCCCTCAAGTCTGATGGATCGATGTCAGATAGATTTGCTTCTACTAGCCTCTTTCCCCGCCTCTGTTCCTCCACTCCAAAAGGAGGAGGAGGAGGAGGAGGAGAAGAAGAAGAAAAGAAAAAAAAAACTGATACATTTCCCCAGGAGGAAAGGAAATGTCAAACATATCTGATACATACTGAAGCAATACTTAGCCAGAAGGACTTAGCCATTACGTACCTCCACATATTAATACTCAGTTCTACCAGTAATTATGACCTCCAATAATGGCAATGCATGCCAACACATATGCTGTAAAAACTCAACTTTTGCTAAACAGTTTCGCAAATTGTAGGTATGTACTACGTACAATCATGCAGTGATCTTGGTGTGATAAAAACATTATTACACTCGAGGGTGTTCACTTGGGACAGGGCCACACTGGACCTAATACATGGACTTGAAAATTTCAAAGATATCACTGCTCATGATGTATCCTACTTCGAAAACGGCAGTCTACAAATATAGGGTGATTCACCAGGAAGTTGACCCAGGTACTATATCGCCCAAAAAGATAGAGACGATTTTGCATTTGACTCAAGTGCAACTTGCACTTGAATCAAATGCCAATCGTCTCTATCTTTTTGAGCGATATAGTACATGTCTGTAGTTTTCCAATGAATACACTGGAAACAGATTTTCCATCAAAAGTCACACCTTAGGCCCCGGTCACACTAGACCGAATTTCGGCAACGGAAATTCCGTCGCCGAATGATTTTGCACATTTTTTACACGCCCAATTTCCATCGACCGTGCTGTCACCTTGCTGCCCTTTCAGCTACCAATCCCCTGGTTTCCATGCCAGAAAAGCCCCTTTTCAGTCGGTAGTGTGGCCTTTCCCGGCGGAATCAATGTATTGCAATGGGATTATTGTCCCTGACCGAATCGGCGGCCCATTTATTCCGTCGTGTCTTCGGCGGGTGCTCGACAGAAGGACGGAAATTCTGTCGTGTGTGTCTCCTCCCGACCGAATCCCGTTTACTCTCATGTGTTTGATTTTTTGAGCGGAATGCGCCGAAATTTCTGTCGCCGAAATTCGGTCTAGTGTGACTGGGGCCTTAAACATTTATCTTGCCAGGAGATGTTGTGTCATGTGGCCCACAAGTTATAGACAGTTAATTGGCATGGTTGACTGCCACCTAGCCATTTCGTTAGGTGACGCACCGGGCTTTCCCAGTGAAAGCAGTACGACACCCACAGTTGCTGAGTGTGTATTCCTTGGGAAAACGTATTGGAAGACAAATCATTTAAGATCTGCCAATGTCAGTTTGTTGTGCAATTCAGTGGAAACCGGTTCATAATGTAAAATCACATTTGCACATTTCATATTTTCAACGTGTCACCATATAACAAAAAAAAAAGCACGTAATCAGCAATACCCGTTCAAAATTTCCTGTCCATATATCAGATCCAGTATGGTATGAACCTCAAGAATGGAATTGTCATAATTAAAATTTACCATAGTCAACATCACAGGCATAATGGATATACAGGGTGGAGGGAAATTCGCAGACAATCACCAGGTAGACTGATAGTACTAGTAAAACTAATAAAGGGATGTGCAATTAGTTTTGGGCACCGTTGCATAGTTAATGCGTACGCCACCGTCAAGTTTCGTGATGTCAAATTCGTTCCACCAGCTGTAAAGAAGCAAAAGCCAGCTCGAGGGCATCCGAACAATCCAGCCATGGGTCCGTAACACATCGTCCATGTGCAATAGGTGATCAAATCCCATCCAATTAAGAATCCGGGTATGACACCAGTGCACTTGTCACTTTTATCTCATACTAGCTGCGGCACCCGGCGTTGCCTGGGAAGAAATGAATGAAGGGAACACACCTGCCAGTAGCCCCGTCAAAATTTTCACGCACAGGGAGCCGCCATGACAGTTTTCCCGGCCGTTTTGGACTTGGCAAAAAGTCGACTTTTGCACGTGCCACCTTGTCCATCTGCTCCTGATTAAGCCGCCGGAGAACAATAGCTCCTCTCCGGCGCTCCCTCCCCCCACCTGCTTACAATCTGGATCTACTCTAATTCCACCTCAGCTGCAACCCCTTTCGTCCTTCCCACCCGGACCGCAGATGGCAGGCAAATGGCGGTTGGCAGGCGGACAGACAGACTCACAAACGGCTTTATTTATATTGATTTTACCATCTAGCCCTCTACACTTTAAAGGCGCCGTACACATTAACTATGCATCAGCGCCCAAAACTAATTGCACATCCCTATATTAGTTTTACAAGTAGGCTACTATAAGTCTGCCTGGCGATTGTTTGAAAGTTTCTCTCCACCCTGTATACCAAGGTTACTAAAAACCTGTGATGGTCTCTCAGCAACCCTCTCTAAATTCCGTGGCTTGAAAATTTTGTTACAAACATAAATTTATGACGTTTCACATTCTCACGTCACATACAATTACAAGTGTACAAGTGAACCCTTGACCAAATGTACGTGCAATAAAAACAAGGGTGGAGGTAGAGGCAAAAAAATCTATGTTTCAGTTACTGTGCATAGCCATAATTAATGTTTCTGAAGCACAGAACCATCACATTTCACACACAAAATCACTGCAAAACGTATGATGTATTAAACAGACTATAAAATAAACAAGACAGATATGACAAAAATACTGGTAGTAATGTTTGAATAGCTGACTGTGTGTACAAGTCCTGTGAGCCAATCTACACCCTGATTCCATCTCACTTGTATGCTGAATTGAGACTGGAGACAGAGGTGACTCAAAACAGATGAGCGACGTCAGACAAGAGGAATGAGCTGCTGAAATTTACGTTACTGCAACGCAGGAAATACCATCATCCACTGCTAAATTCTTTGACAACTATTTACATATCCTGCTGTGATGAATTTCAATATCCAAATATGCGAATGTGCCAGCAGTTGCCTAAGCATGTATACATCTCCCGACATAATCAGTCTTTATCTCTAGTACAGTTTTCCTTTCCAACGTGACAATTTAAACTCCTGTTATATATAATGCACAAAATAACCTAGCAAGCTGGGTTATTGCTTCTCCACATTACAAAATTTAATCTTACACAATACATAGTTAAAACAATGCAACCAAATTCTTTGATCCCTTTATAAAACATTCAAAATCTTAAAATCTCCACATAAGTGTGAAATTGCTGGGCAGACACACGATCACAGTACTACTATATAACAAAAAAAAATCACTTGAATGGTTTTTACCTTAGTAATCAGAGGTACTTTCGCATTATTTACAAAAACATACAGACTACTAAGAATCCACAACCCTTCCGCACATCACTTTGGTATACCAACTTCCCTTGCAAGGCTTTACATCACTTAACTGGCCTCTCTGATTTGCAAACTTGGTCAATTGGCACATGCACACTGCATTCAAACCTCTCTCTCTCTCTCTCTCTCTCTCTCTCTCTC
>JYFJ02001307.1:0-83815 GCA_000934665.2 Catajapyx aquilonaris
CATGCTCCAATAAATGTCTGGTCAAAGTAATTTCTTGCCTCCTCTCCATCTGATTCATTCTTGAATCCAACAAATCCAAAGTGACGAAATACTCCTGCAGAGGTGTACTTTAGCTGGACATCTGTCACTTCACCTTTAATGCCAAAATGGCTCCGCAATCGATCTGCAGTCACCTGTAAAGTAATTTTGAAAGGTCCTTATTGTTGCTACCAGAGTCCTACACCTAAAGACATGGACAAAAACGTCTATCGACACATACATGATCACCTATGTAAGTGATTAATGTGGAAGAGGATGGAATGCAAAGTGTTGGCGGTATTCTAAAGTCTGGTGTTCATAACATTTCATAACTCAGCACAACACAGCTTAACCCATTCTAGCTACAGTAGGTGAATCCCACAGTCAGCTCAGATTTGCACAATGGAAATGCTGCAAATTAATGTCTAACTACACTGGATCCACAGGAGGCATGAAAATAATTATAAATTATGCATGTCTGCATTTGCCAATTAGGATGTTCATCATGCAGTCCCCATTGGACTGCAAATTGGAGTGTAGGCTGCATTTAAAAGTTGTGGACAGAACATTCTTGTCCTAAATTCTGTTGCCAAATCAGATGACTAGCAGCCAACGATGTCAGCCACATTACTCAAAAAATGCAGTCAACATGGTAAGTCCACATCAGCCAGATTGTCCACAGTGTCAAGAAGTCCTTGTGTACAATGCGTATACTTTAATGGCACAAACTGCTACTTGAGCATGGGATGCTGCATGAGCTATAGTGAAGAGGTGAGTTTTCCTCAAGGCGAATCTATTCTTGATTGTGTGGGAGGAAGCAGGGTGCATGAAATCAAATTTCTGCCAGGAAATAGAATGCAAGGTGGGAAGCTGGTGTATATGCAAGTTCCAGATCTGCACCCCCAGTATGTTGGTCTAAGAGCAATGCATTAGCATTAGATGACACACGAGGCTTGTAACCCTCGTGTCCCATCATCATGATTACAACAAACAACGGGAAGTGAGCCCAATCACTGAGCACCCAATGACTAACCCCCTGTGAGGTGTTGTTTCTTGCGGCACATGCATCACCCGCATCACGTGCGTTTTCCGTCCCTCATTGCCCACTTCAGAGGTCCGTGACTGGGTGCGTGTGAGGAAGTCTGACCGACTTCACCCGACCCTGCCCCATTCACTCCCCGTCAGGACAGCGACTAACTCACATTGTTTGGCAGGTTCTTCACTATAAGCCTGGACATCCTGGAGTCCTCCCTCGGGTGACGGAGCAGCTCAAAACCCCACTCAAAAGGTCGGGGAAAGGTGCTCAGACCACGTTTTCAGAGGACCAGACGCCATCTTCACTCCAGACAGTGTTGCCACATCGCTCTCGCCAAATAGTATGTAGTAGCTTGTTCAATAGCAGCTTACTAAATAACATGCTTATTTTCGGTCTTTTACTTTACTACGCCTATTTTATCAGTACGTAGATCAGTTTTATTAGGAAAACTACTTTTCATGTCAAATAATTAAATATTGTACTTATTTATTCGCGCATTTAGTAACGAATGTAGCTAGTTGCGATAACGTATATTTGAAGCAGCTGCGTTGCGTCAGCCCCGCAGAGTTGCCAAAGTGCCATTGTCACGAGAAGAATTTCTTTTTAAATCCAAGATGGCGTCAGGTTGGAACAGGTCTCCTCAGCTGGAGGCTAAGTCCGCTGCTGGAAAGATCAAGAACCCTTTCTACGAGGAGGAGGATGAGGAGGTGGACGATGCGGCCTTCCTCAGCCACCCCAAGACGGGAAGCGCCGGGTATATGCTGCCAGGGTATCTGCCCACCCACTCCCACCAGTCTCCTGCAGCCTCCAACTACCGCCCCCCTCAGCCGCAGCAGCAGGACCCAATGCAGCAGCTGCTCCATAAGAAGAGGCAGATCGAGGAGAGGACCCTGCAGTCCAGCTCACGGTCCCTTGGCCTGCTGCATGAGTCGGAGCAGATTGGCATTGCCACTGCCGAAGTATGACACTTGGAAATAATATTGTGCTTGCATTTCATTGCCACTCTCAACCTCTTGCATGATGACCTGCTGGATACGTGCATGTTTCTCAGTAATTGCTCTGCTCTTCAGGAGCTGCACAAGCAACGGGAGCAGCTGGAGAACACAGAACGCAGGCTGGATGACATCAACAATTCGCTCAGGACCAGCGAGCGCCACATACAAAACATAAAGGTATTATTTGTGGCATAGACATTTCAGAAAATTAGGACCACTTGTCCCTTGGTGACACAATGTGTAGGCAAGTCCTTGCTCACTCCATATATTTTGATCACAGCATGCTTGGGCCCATCAAGTAATATGCGTCCATGACTTGCCTCATTTTTTTAAAAACCCAGACAGGTTGTGTACTCAGTCATAGGCGGGTGGCATGGTAGTCTGTGCTACTGGCTAGCCAAGCGGGAGGTCTGGGGTTCAAATCCCATCACCTCTGCTTGGTCAGGTCATTTTCCGCTTTTCACCCGACATGTCCAGGCAGATTTGCACTCCCTTCTCTGCCCAGGGCCAAGAGAAAAAGTTTGGTGTTTAGGAGGGTCTGCAATGACTAGAAACTGCATGAGAGAGCCCTCCCTTGGGAACCTCCCCTCCCCCACATGCCCATGGACCAGGGCGTTGCGATGAAACAGTATGTAAAATTGCAAAATAAATAAAGGTCCATGTAGGGCTAATACCTCGAAAGAGGTCCGCACTACCCATTATTATTATTATTACTTGGTCATAGGCAATGGCTGTTAAAGATAAAGTTTCTTCCTAATTGCTTGAAACAAAGTATGTGTTCCTAGTACACTCTTGGTACGCTGACTCACTGCAAGTGCCCTGATCAGTCGTACTGACCAGTATGGATGTGGGTGGTGTTTCTTTCCCACCTCCTGGAATGCAACACATTGTTTAGGCACATGTTGAAAGTGTCATTGAAACATGTCAAGTTCTAAATCTACATTTTCACCAGGATGCCATGATATACAGCTCATGTTTGTAGCATTGTTCACCAATCAGAATTTCCTTGGGTGGCTAGGAGAGAAACTTGTGGAATTTTTATTGGGGAGTGTCACTTTGCACATGTTGGCCATGTTTTGAGATTCTTACTTGACATTAACAGTTCAGTGTTTTTGCAAGTCAATAGACCAATTTGCAAACATTAATCAGTATTGTGTAAGTAATCCAGATAATATCTAAACATTAATATTATTATGGCTAATTAAGTTTGGCTGAACTCAATTATATTTGGTATATTCTCCTAGTCTTTCTGAAATCTTCCAGACTGCACTGAACAAATTAGGGTGATGTTGCTGTATTAACAAATGTCGTGATGCCAAATTCTTCCTTTCACAGAGTGTGTTCAGCAGCATCCGTAACTACTTTGGTGGTAAAAACCAATCTGGCACGGGTAATTCTGCTTCATCTGCCACCGCAACATCAAGGCTGCCAGAAGAGGAGGACTGGTCGGGTTCAGGTGGTGGCATCTCCTCCGCTACTGCTGGACCCCCTCCGTCGGATCCCAACAGGCACCCTGCTATGCGTATACGGGGATTAGACGGTCTGGACGATGCAGATCATAATGATTTCTCTCGGCAGGTTGACTTGCAGTTGGAACAGAATCTCGGTAGGTGAAATCCGGCTCATTATGATTTGTAATTAAACGAGATCAGACGGCATTGCCTTCCCAATAATTCTGTCCTAAAAGGAGAAGCTTGTGCACACAGGAAAACTTACCCAAGCCTTTAGATGCCTCTTTTGTGATCCATCATCTCATGACTTCATGCCTTTCACAACTTCACCAGAATGTACTTACTTTCCCTCTGGGTGATAAATGAGTCGCTTTGGGGTAGAGATAGCCTCAGGCAGAATCAGTGGGAGGACAGCTTTTTTGCCATTAAATATTTCAATCTTGAATTTCACTTAAATTTTGCTACAAATTATACTTTGAAACCACTGAAATTAATTCCAGGAAGAATCTTTGTTAAAAATGTCAGCATTAAGTATTACCCATTTGGGTAGCATTTCTGCCTCAGCATGGTTATGAAAACAATGACATTTTGCATTTCAGATGACATGTCCGGTGCCATATCACGGCTGAAGGGATTGGGAATGGGTCTGGGCCAGGAGATTGACGAGCACAATGAAATGCTGGAACGCCTCAACATCAAGTCGGATAATGCAGACATTAGGATTAACAGGCAGACTCGCGATATGAATCAGATCCTCAAGAAGTAGTAGGTACTTTCACTTCAATTTGTATCAAAGATGTTTAGTCCATTATTGTTGGGGAGATACGCAATAATCATTCCCTGGTACAGGTCCCTGGAAACTTTTGCATGTTTTTTCCTATACACATTGTGATATTATATTTGTAATATATGATAAATAAACAGGATCAACTAAGGTTGGAAATTCATATCAGCGAGCTAGTGTTGTTTTTATTTGTATCATCATTGTTGGGGGGGTGACATCAGGAACGATGGGGAAATGGAAAATATAAGAGGCCCATATTATTCTTTCCCGATCAAATAAATAAGAAAAATTAACCTACACATTGATGGTGACTATAATTTGGAGTACGACACAGCGAAAAAGGCGACTATTATTGCAGCTATTATGCAAAGATGCGAAGATATCTAAGCCCTGAAGAGAGATTGGGAGTCGAGAAAGTGTAGAAAAGTGAGCAATGGTATTAGTAGAAGACAGTTTTAGAAAGTGGGGTAAAAGGAAAGGCACATGACTAAACAAAATGATAGGAAAATAGAGTCTATCCATATGTGTATAGCTAACTTGTCTATCTATTGATGTTGGGGAGGTCTGGAAAAGGGGGTTAAGTTAGTTCACACATTGGCAAGTTGGTGCCACTGTTGGTGCTTCTGGTCTATGAGATGGATGACATTGTTCCAGTGCTGTAGACGCTGGCCTTTGGAACCGACACCCAGCTGAAGTCCCCCTGTGAGAATGAAGTCAGAACGTTACACATGTGACACCTGGAGAAATGTAGCAGCAAGCCAACGTCGACTGGAAAACACACCAATGTAGTCGTTGCTCTTGCCCAAGTCCTTGTCCCAGACAGCAATGTCCAGCGTCTGGTTTGAGAGGTCAGCGAGGGCGGTGTCGAAAAAGAAATCTTCGTGGAACTCCGGGTTCAGGTTTTTCCACTTGACTGACGTCTTGAACCGCCTCTGGTGTGGGTCGGGTTTCAGCTGTCTGTTTGTTTGAGGGTTCAGAGGAGCAACAGTGAGAGGGTGGTGCAAGTGAGGGTCGTCAAAGACACACAGGATCAGTTATAATCTCTGCCCACATAGTCACCAACGCCACACATACGCTTTTTATCAGATGGACGTTACCAGCTTTGATATTGAAATAAAACTGGTGGGGAGTGTGGAAAACAAGAGAAGGGTCATTCTTTTCATTCCATTTTAATCTGGAAAAAAAACGACGAAGAGAAAGAGAGTTGGCATTCCCAAGCAACCTCTTGTCAGTTTTAGACCATTTGCGATGTCGTCATGCATGATGATATGGAAGGTGGAGACTGGAGAGCAAAGAAGCAAAGAAGCAAACATCGCATCAACCAAGCCAAGGGCCAGAAAAAGGTGGCAAGAAAGCAAAGAGTTGAAGGGAGCGACAATGATGTGGTTTTCTAAAAAAGGACTTACACTTTGACATATGGGTCAGAGAATCCGTTGAGGTCCATTGCAGGCAGCCCAGAACACTTCTCAATCCCAACAATGAGGGCTGATCGGCGAGTACAGTAGGTCAGGGACAGGAGAATTTTTCCCCTGCTGGTTGTCCCTGGGTCTGCCCCTTGGCCGCCCTTGGTGAGGCGACCCTTAATAGAACCCCTCCTACTGCTTCCTCCCACCTCTGATGGTGATGGATCCACGGGCAGCTGATGGAGCCACACAATGGAACCCAACAATAAAGCCTGACACCAAAAGCCAAACCACAACAGATGGGGGCAGCCACCAAAGCCAAAGTAAATGGCAAATAGAGCAGGACAACATTGTTGGTAGTAGCAGGGGAGCAGCGCATATAACAAAATTGGCCTGCCAACTCCCCAAATACTCCGAACCTGTCCCAAATGTCTTCGCAATGTTTCCATGTACTGTACCTATAAACCTATGTTATCATTACAGACAAAGCTACTCACTGATTGCTGTCGCTCCAAGTAGACACTGAAGAACTTGGTCAACTGCATCTTGAGCCGGCTGAGTGGAATCCTTGTCTCTCCAAGGAAGTCCTGCCCGTACTTGTCGTCATCTACAAATGAAATAGCATAGTAATGCATGGCTTGTAATTCTCTTTAAAAATCACTGACCCAGCACGACAATTTGGAGGACTCTTGTAGCGAGGTCAGATTCTGTCAGTCCGGAAAATGCGAGTGTCTCGTTGAACTCAGGGTTGACCGTCTTATGCATTGTCTTAGTCTTCAAGCTCATCACCTGCCAGTTACAATATTATGAACATAATGTCTCAACAGTTCACATTATTTCCAGTGACTGACCCAGTAGTGTGATTAACATATAAATTACACTAACAGAAATTACCTTGCTATTTACTCCATCAGTAGGAAGAAGCGTCAACTTGCAAAATGGATCACTCAACCCATTGTTATCCATAGCTCTAAGACCCTGTTGCAGAAATAAAATAGTGTAACAGTTATAAGCACTATGCCATTGTTGGGCTTACCTTTGCCCTGTGCAGAGTGCAGTGCAAAGTCTGTGTGGTAGTATTGTACAAGAGTGAAAATTCCAGCAAGCCCCATCCATCTTCCGGGGATACCCGACCACTTCCCCCATTGTGGTTGGCCATTGCGCCTTCGTGGTGGTTGTGGTAGGTGCCTGACGAAGGGGTCGGGGAAGGTGCCATGGGAGACAGCGAAGGGGCCAAGGGCGAGGAAGATGAAGGGGCGGGCGAGGGGCCGAGGGAGGCCGGCGAAGGGGAGCGCAGGCCCCGAGGAGACACGCAGTACCACCCGTCAGTCTCAGAGGAACCGGTACGCCTCAGTTGAGCCGGATCGAATGATGACCCTCGAGAGAACGATGGCCGCCGGGACATCCCAGGGTCACTCCCCTCAGAGAAACTCCATTCTCGAGAGTATCCTACGGTGTAAAGAAGTTGAACTCCATCAACTGTTTCCATTTTGATGTTGAGGTGGGTCAAACTTACGTCTCCCAACGGTCAGGTAGCGGTCAGATTCGTCATGCTGTGGCCATGTGGCGTTGGCTCCTCCAGATTCCTCCGAGTAGTCAAGTCGACTACTGCTTGCTGCTTTCACACTAAATGGATTAAACAAACATAATAATTAGGCTGTTCACATGTTAAACACACAGAAATGGCCCCAACGAAGGTCACTCTTCATCCTGAAAGTCACCTAACCAGAACAACTTGCACCACATATTGCAGCCCTAGGCAGGGGTAGAAAGTTCTGGCATGGAGGATCGTTACATAAGTACAGACCCCCTCTCTTTGAAGTAAACAACATGCCCTTTTGCGTCTACACAACTGAATCGAAATGTTCCATCCTCTGCCAGCCTGTCACACCACCCCACGATGCATGACCAAAATCCCTTTTCAGTTCCACGAGTCGGGTAGAAAATTTGGGCAAACATGGTTTAACACGGTTAAAGTGATGAAAGCGGGTCAATCATCCGTGAGATCTGGTTACGCCATGGTAACTGATCTAATTGGATGGGATGTAGATTAACCCTCAGGCTGGAAAATGATGAATCTCACCTGAATTGCCTCATCTCTCCTTCGTCCTGCGAGGAGTCATCCTTCTTGCTCCGTATCTTTATCCTCCTGGTCAGCTCATCCTCCGAGCTGTCCTCCTCATCGTCATGGTCAGTGCTCCCTTTCGACGACTTTCCACTACTGCTACCACCTGAAATCACCTGGTGTTAACGCATTCTGCCTATTCAATACAGATGTTCAATCGACATTCTGAGTGTCTAAGCAGGGTACAATCTGCCTGCATTACCCGCTTGGGAACCCCTACTCAAAACCGGTTACAAAATTGGATGGAAAATGGCCGCATCGGGACCAGTCCAGGCCTGATTAGCCTGGAGGCACGAACTAATCCGAAGCTGAACATGCAGATATATCCAAACCTTGCTTTTGGGCCCATTGGGTGAAACTGCGTTGGAGTCCTGGTCGTGGTGACCTGGTTCCAGGGATGTACCTGGATGCATATTTGCTCTGGACCGGAGCCTTCTTCTCAGGAAGAACATATTTTGGCAGACCCTATAGAAAATGGTGAATCAAGAGCTTCTTTTCATTCCGGTACATTCAGTCGTTCTCCGCATTGGATTTCGATATTCAAGCACATACACATGTAAAAGGCTAACGTTTACACAAAGAGATGGATGCTCACCTTGAAAAACCAAGCTCCAGATTTTTTCCACATTTCCCTAGTTTCGGCGCAGATTTTGCAAAGAGAAATGGTCTCCTTCTGGGACGAACCCGTCTCTATCACGCATTTTTGGCACACAGCCTTGAACCAGGGAATACAAAATTTAATGCAAACTTATGCAGTGTTATGAGAGACAACATTGTCGTACCCTTTTGCAGTCATGGCATAGGAGAGGGGTGCCGGATAACACCCGGAAGGTGTCCCCGCACAAAATACACTGGTTGTTGCCATTTCCCAGGACATGCTTCTTCATATTTTCTAGACGATCCACCAGGCGGCTGCAAACGATGCACAATATAATTTGGTGGCACACTGTAATCATGTTCAAAGAAGATTGGGATGCATCGATATGGAAAAGTGAGATTCATATATATAGGAACCGCCTTCGAGGCTGAATCTTTCCAATCCATTTTTTAGGCGCATATTCCTTCTGACTTCATTAGGATTTGTATGGCGTCTTGATGGGATTGCCTGAGACTCACCCGATCCTTTCCTGCTCTGTGACTTCCAGCATTTCTGCCCTCTTGATCACGCCTAAGATGGCCTCTTGCTCCGTCTCGTTCAAAGGAGCTGGTTGCTTGAAGCTGTTCAGTCGATGAGTTTTCACCGACCAACCAGACTGAAGTCTGTAATGAAGGATCATGAGAGTGCAGGTCATATAGGTCGCGTGATTAAAGCCATGAGCTAGCTTATTTGGGTATAAGAGACTGCAGCCAATCGCATCACGTTAAGAACACCCGCACAATTTGCTGAATTAACAGCCCCATTTGTGAGCACTGTTGGGTCAACAAAAATACGACCATAGCTTCCGGGTCTCTAAATTTTCCAATGCGATTCCCCTAAAACCGCAACCCAGTGTTCGGCGCAAAAACCGGGCTCGAAAAACCCAACGGTTAGATATTATCATGCGGTGTTGAGCCTAATGTTCTCTCCTGGTATGTATGAAGACAAAAGGATGCAGGGTGCCATTTGAGGCCAAATGGGGTTGGACCTAGATGGGAGCCAAACGAGTACCTTCATGCATATTATGAAAATCTCATTTCCGCTACTCCCGATTTATTTTTTAAACAAGGTTCCATTCACTAATGCATTACAGTTCCCGCTAAAACCACCGCCATTGTTTTTTTCCCCCCGAGCCCGTGCATCATTAATTGTTCAATGCATGCATTTAATTGCTATTCAAATTATCTTCCGCCAAAGGTAATCCGTTACAGTTAAAACTGAACTTGCCACGAAATAATCCAGTTACCTCCTAAGCACCCTCCAAAATTCCTGCAATAGTTACTCCTACTCCTAATTCACTCATACTTCCGCTCCGCTACTTTCCAACAATGTTAAGTGATGATTAGCCCCAACCCCTAGGCTATATCCACGCAAAAAATTACGCCTTCCCCTCTTAAAAACACTACATTAAATAATGATCGAGTTATGCCCTCCTGCTTCATATTTAATGTGTGCCCTAGTTATTCCCTTCTGTAGTGGTTTACAGCCAGTGGGAAGTGAATAAGTAATCATTGAGCGAGAGGCAAGTTTCCTCTAGTCAACACTGTTTGACTCTATATGACGCCAAAAAAGGCGTAGAGTGTCTCATTAGCATTAGACTCGTTTCAGCCGGGTCAGCTAACATTGTGCACCTCCAAACCAAAATACACACTTTTGAAATCAGAGGAGTGGTGTATACAAAAGGGGGTCAACCCATCATCATCTCGGAGGATGGAAATGCAGTCAGGAGGGTTAATAACGTCTGCAATAAAGGGAAAGCGCGGCAAATAATTCAAAGGCATTGCATTGCTCCTGCAGTGTCAGTGAAGCTTGAAAATAATAAAATTTTGATTGGAGTGCTGGGGTTCCCAGGACATGAAGTATTCATGCTGAATGTACTCGGGCGCCTCGTCAAGTCGTAATCAAAGCATCCTTTGCCTCTCGCTACATACACATGTATTTACCTATAGTTTCTCAACTGGCAGCAAATGAAACCTAACACTTCACTACCAGCTTTATTGGATTCTTATCCGGTCTCTCGTTTGATACTGGCATATATTTCACTGCAGCGGGAGGTTATATCGATTCAGTGTTACTCGATTTCTTTTTTAGAGCAAGTACGTTCAGGCTTTAAAAACACGACAATGTCACTTTATCAGTGGGTTATTACGGCAGTTTATGCGAGGCCAGGGTGGTATTGCTCATTTCGAAATAATTGTCTCCTCGTGTCCAATCGTGGGTGCGAAACAATCCCGGACACTTGTGCAGTTCCCATGATCCCGAACTAGGTGTGCACAGCAGCACTTTGCGGCCACGCGATTGACAAGGGCTGTAAATTGGACATCATAAATATGCGGTCCATTTGCATGTATCGTTCCACAACGATTGCACAACCGACAGGCACAAATGGCATCTAACACGTAGAAATTACTCCCATAATTCAACCATACGGTATGAACCAATATCGCCTCACTATCGGCCAAGACAGCGTCCGCAACATTTCGGCACAAAATTTTCCGCTAAGCTTCAGAAGCCCTTCAAACGCCTAAAAGAACACACCCTATTGTCTCGAGGCTGATGTTCAATTTAGAACTGAATGGCACAGCCGGGCGTAGCATTGTAAACGGGACCCCCCCTTATTGACACACCTCCCGAGAATTTCAAGTCTCGAAAATCCGCTTTGTCATCGGGCATAGTTTCCCAGAGAAGATGACGAAACCAAATGCTCCAGTGGGGAGGAGATGGGCCAACTAACTCTTCAGTCCTCCATTCTATTCAATAGGGACGGGGTAATCTCCTTCCTTCCTGCAGCTGCAATTTCTCTGTTCGGCAAACAAAAAGGTAGGCCTATAATATTCTAGTACTCCCAGATCTGTATTGATAGCCAGGGATGGAATTGATGGCATCAAAGGAGAGCCATTAGCGGCATCATTGCATTCAGAGGACTTTCATCCCAGCTTTGAAAGAGATTCAAAGCATTATCACATCAGTTCGTTTGCTGTTTTTGGGGAGGTTGAAAAAATCAAGCTTAGCGATGTGCACAGGTTAAGACACTTTTCATCTTAGCCATTTAAAAAAAACTATTAGCCTGTCACCAAAAGTGAAAAATCCATATAAATCCTACCTGCAAATTTCAGCATTTATAGGCTATAAGCATCGCACCAACCATGATTAACTTTTAGCTTTTACCCCCCACACTGCACGCGCTTTGCAAACACCCGCAGTTTGATCTGCCTAATAAGTTAATTAGACCGCCACGTTTTGCCTGGACCTCCCTTGGCCAAACCAAATCAGAGTCTAGCAATATATCCTCCCCATACGTCCACCTGACAAACGTGCTACACATAAACAACTCACATGGCTAAGATTTACTACATATAGTCCTCCCAACGGATTAAGTTTGAGCACACTGTATGCATGAAGAATAGCGATATCCGATAGTGCTCTAACGGATCCATCTTCGGTTCTCCGACTATCGATAGACGTACGAGAGCACGTCGTAGTAGTCCTTTTTTTTCTATCGAACCCGATTGGTCCATGTCAACTAGACCGACACGCGAAGAGCCTCTTGTAATAAGAGATCATCTTCCCTATACCATTGGTCGATATCTCTCGTTCTATACATTCAACGAGTGAATCAAACACAAAGAGTGGGAAAAGGTGAAATGAAAAGCAAGTCCCGTGGGATGGCGAACCGAGGACCAATCTCGGGTTCTTTCTGTGCAGAGACGTTTCCATGAATGCCAATAAGCCTGGAATAAAACCAGTTGCAGCGTGGATTGGAGGGGTTAAAATGTGTTAACCAATTTGTCCTGGGGTTAACCCAATGTGACTGATACCCTTTGGCGATGACCATTAAAAGTACAAGTATACAGGCACAATAAAAAGCAATGTAGAAATACTATAGTTAACCAAATTGAGCAGTTCCCTCCAAAAAAGTTCATTGAAAAACCGTTGAAGCTTGCTTCTTGAAAAAAGTCGATCCCCCCCCCCCCCAAAAAAAAAAAACTTGCCGAGTAGCTAATATAACATCCAGCAACAAAAAAGTTCAGGGATGATAGACGGACGTGAAGAGGGAAGTACTGTAAACGTGAATTCCAGGTAGAGTTTCGCCCAGAAAAACGAGAAAAGAGATCGAAAGAACCCCCTCTAAAAAGGGGGGGAATTCGCCAGGAAACAAGGTCTCCTTGATTAGGACCCCTGACTCGTACATTGGGATCGTAACTTTAACTTTAGTCGCACAAATGACACAAGGGTGATACTTACTTAGCCCTGAGTGCCAGCTGGCGATCGTTGGGGCAAACCCATTCATCCTTACTGTCGCCGAAATCCATGTCTCTGAAAAGAAAAGACAGAACCATCAGAAAAGGAGGACATCCACATTTGTCAGCCCCTTTTGTACTCAGAAATATTCCCACCCCGCTTATAATTACCCCGTTCTCTTAAGAAGTTCATCACAATTCATTTCATTATCTCGCAACCACACTCCGTTGCTTTACCCAAATGTGGTTAATTCAGATTTATTGTACAACTCCGCTAATTATAAAGCATAAGCACCTGCTGAACTTCTGTAGAATGCACTGCACTTTAATGTTTACATACGTTTACTCAGCGTTTGGGAAATGAACTCTGGCCCTGCTATCACACTGTCCAGTCTATCGCTCATTACCGATGCGCAATTACAAAGGTTAAAACACCCCCCCCCCCCCCCNCCCCCCCCCCCCCATTCACACTAGGTGTGCTAATGTCGAATTTCGCGACTTTGTCATACGCATGTTTGTGAAGCTAGGACGTGACGATGCGACAGCGTAAAAAATCAAGCCTGGCATTTGTTTTCATTCATTACCGGAACAGGACGTGCCAATTCCATTCACGCTTGGCCAATTATTTGCTCGACATCGAAAATACTGGCCCTGAACCCAAAGGCGCCCATCATATTTAAAAATTATTACGTAGCCTACCATTTCAAGACATTTAGGTGTCTAGCAACCCATGGCCGAGTACTGCACGAGCCCATTAATATCAAATCATAATGCACGTGTGCATGTCTCCATCGCTTTTGAAAGCAACGCGTCTACCTTATTGATCGCAGGTATGCAAACGAGGCGGGCGCAAGGCCTGGCCAGCATCATTAACAGGAGACGATACGGCTTTGACATGCACCCACATCAAAACCCAGCAAAGCGAGCACAGCACGCCATCGACGATTCGCCTCTTGCACCTGCCTACGCCACATCAGATATAAACCGTAGCCATATTAAAGCCGCCTGGAAAATATTAGTTCTTTGCCGGATCATTAAGCAAGACTGCACGTGCCAGAGTCGGACTCTGGTGACTGATGACACCCTATATCTTTGCATTAAAGCTAAATGGCACGTTCCTGCAATCAGCACGGGGAGACCCAGTATGCGCGGGTGTTGACGGCCGTTGACGACCGTTGACGACCGTTGACGAACGTTGACGGCCGTTAACGGTTATTTATACAGATGGTTCCGCTTAGGTGATCACAGCCACTGCTGAAAAAGAAAACTTCTGACATTTTGGAACCTGTTTCTACCTGGATAGCACAAATTTGAATTAAAAAATTATTGGCCTAATTATTGCATAAAGCTGTTCTCGCATTCGCCAATAGCTGGGGGGATTACGCGAGTAAATACACCCGTATTGACGCAACACATGCTGAAGGGAATTTCCCAAGCCTCCAGAGGAGTTTGCGGCATGTGCGATGGGAATGTAGTAGTAGGCACTGGAAATTCTGAATTCAGTGGAGTCAGCCATTCAAATTTCCTGGCCCTTGCTTTATCTGGCAGCCTGAGGAAGTACCCACCTTCCTTCCTGCCAAAGTCCCTTTTGTTCCCTTCGCAAAAGCCAAAGACCCTCCCAACTCCAAAAGCTCTGTAAAGCCCCAAATTTACGCCCGACCCTACCACTAATAAATTACTACACGCATTCTCACAACTAATTATGGGACTTAGGCGTAAACATCCGTTGGGATTTGTGCCTTATTAAATCTTGGAAGTGCTCAACAATTTTTTTTATTATTACCCTCAAACTGTTCTGGAAAAGTGCAAATATTTTCTGGAATCCTTAGGGAAGGTGTAAAACTTTAGTTGGCTCTTGGGAATATGGGGGGGGGGGGGGTTGTTCTGGCAAATACTCGGTGGTGCAGGTGTTGGCCTCAGGCGCCACCTCAATTATGTAAATTGCAGGTCTCACTCTGATCCGCGGCTCTTGTTTTATGAATGTGAGTCGTGAGGTGAAAGGACCTCTTTCGAATTTCCTTCAAAGGTAGTCTCCTGCTCGTCTCGCGACACACGTGCTTCCCTTAATAAATTATGTGCCGGAATTATACCCAGAATTAACAAGGTGATAAGGTGAAGGGCGTCCGATTGTCAATAGGTGGTCGATGTCTACCATAATTGGTCGCTAGATGGCGGGACGAATCTGGCGCCATCTCTTGTCAACAGCCCGCATGAGACGCAGTCGTGAGACTAAAATTTGTCAGAATTCTGCGGAAAAAAAGGTTTAATCACTCTCTGCTGACGTGAAATCCGACCCTATGAGAGCACGCATGTAAAACACAAGTACAAAGGCTTAAACTTTTGATGGCCCCAAGCCATTTAAACTCGGCACGAGTTCGCTGAGCCTGATGGAACTGAAACGTCAAGTAGAAGGATCCAGAGTAGTTGTGGCCAGAGCTTTTAAGCTTAGAGCTTCCATACACCTGCAGACACCCAGGTATATGCATACATGCAAGAGGCTAGGACCGATCACATGAATGTGTTTCAGAATCAAACCCACTCGCCTTGAATTCATTTTGCAAAAAACAAAATCTAGGTCAGGGTCTGGATATTTCCATACATACTGCATATATCAGGCTACAGACATCAAGCGCTTGTTTGCAATTTCTCAAACGTGATGGAAACCCAGTCTAGGATATAACAGGCGCAGACTGACAGCGATTTCAGCAGGAACAGCGCAACAGGTTAATGCAATGGGAGGCCCATCATGGAGGCCACGGGCTAATAGGATCAGGTTCGCATTTGGCCTATTGTTCATAATCCTCTCTCGCAAAACATGCTAATTAAATTGCCACTTATACCGACCTGGCCTTACAAAAGGTCTAGTGCTCCTCTTTTCAAACTTGGAACCCTGTCTGACGGTCGCCATATTAATTAGAATAAAGTGTAGCAAAATTCACCCCCCACAAAATATCACAGAAACATCAACAGCGCCACAGGGTGACCCTGATGGAACAAAATGTTTGTGTTTCCCAGTTCTTCTTAAATACTGTATGCCATCCTCCACATAGATGGCCCGCGTATGACAAATTGGCGCAGCCTGCAGGATAATTGTGATTAACTTTTCCTCCGCATGCCATCTATGCCCCTCCACATATGAGGGTAATTTGAGGTGTACTGTAATAATTACAGTACACTATGTTTATACAGCTACACTCGTGTCACTTCATGCAAATCTCATACACAGTCCTAAACTCGCCAAATTCACTAGCTAGTAGCTAATTCAGCATTAATAATATATTCTACATAAATTTACACACCGTGCGATTTTACTGCCTGCAAAAATACCGCTTTAAAGTCACTGACGTCACCAGCATCACATTTGATGCATGATTCGCCTGCTTGTGACTTCCTATACCAAAAGATGGCTTCCGTCGCAGGCAATAAAACTGTTTCGCATGAAAGGACCTTTATGCATCGCTACAACTTATAATGAATTTCCAACGTTCTCGAAAGTCATGCCCGAGTTGGTATATCCGCCTAAAGTGAATCGCCTGTTGAGTGGACAGCCTGCGAACCTCCCACGAGAAGATCAAACCCACCTAGGATGGAAACTGCTTCATCAATTCAGTACCGCACATCCTCTCATCAACTTTCAATGAATTGATACAGGACCTCACACGACGCTATTAAACTTTAGTGCACGGTACAAGAACACACAGAACCTAGCAAATATTTCTCTAGCAAAACTGCCATCTTGCCACGAGTTCAGCAAGGAAAACACAAGGAGTCTTGAAAGCACACACTTCTAGAGGAAATGAGCGTGATAAGAGCCAGCGCCTGATGAAGTATGGGCACGGTAGCAGAAGAAAAAAAAATACAGGAACGGAAAAGAAAACAGCGACATCGACCCTCCGAAAGGTGGGGGTTAATAGAGAACCCGGTTTCGCCCCCTTACGATGAAAACTAAATTTAGGCCCCATCCTGGCAACATGTTCCCTTCGCCTTTTTTTTTTGAAAAACTGCTCCACTTTTGGCCATCACGGGAAGGAAGAGCAAATTGGTAGCAAACGGAGGATATTGGGAGACAGGGCACTTTGTCTGCCACGGGAGCTTTCATTTAAGCTCGCTAATGGAGCACGGAATTAGGCTACGGCATCCTGCTTCCTGCTTCCTTTCCTTTATTTCATTTCCATGTACAAAGACCACCGGACTTGTCTCCTAAAGTGTATACCCGGGCCTCATGAGCTTGGTCCTGGTCCGCCATCACAGGTTACTGTTCCTGAATTTTTGTTTAATTTGTTAAATATGTTTACTGAGCAAATGAACTACAAATCTATAGTTAGACGTGATTAATGCCTAATTCAAACTCAAATTAAATTAATTGCACTTTATAATCCAGATCATATGCATCCTGCCCCCTGCTAGGCGGCAACCATTCCAGCTTGGTCCCCACCTCTTGGTTGTCGGGCTTTCAAACTCAAGTCCTCGTGTTTGTCAAGGCTCTCTCCAGAAACTTGCAGCTTTAATTACATTTACCCATGGCGGCTTTCTCAGAGGTCTAGGGCCTTTACAGAAGCATGTATTTTCTAGGACCATATTGCTCTGCTTTTCAAGCCCACGCTCCTGAAATTTCTATCCCTCTCGCCCTTTCCTCGTTCTTTCTACCCCTACCATTTTTGCCGGATTTATCGACAGGTTGGGTTGGAACCGACACATTCTTTAATAGAGCGTAGGCCGTGAAAAACGCCCCCGTGGGTTGACATTTTCACCCAGTCATAACAACTTCGGCTGTTCCTTTTTCTATTAAAGCTCCTCATACATGGCCGCGTTTTGTGCAAAAAAAAAAAAAAGTGCTGAAAGTTGGTCACAATGTAACACCAACTGAATATCGCTTTTGTTGCCAAACCTGGTGAATCCTTCGACTCTCTGTTCTGATCCCACCAAAATTCAAAGTCGAAATCCCCCCTAGGCTTTCCAACTGATTCTTGCATAATTCCATTTGCAAGTCTGGGGATGAAATTTGGCGCTGAAGGAACCCTCTAAATGGGTTGGCCGAATTAAAAAGTAATTAAGCATGGCAAAATGTTTTAATTCGCTGCTGAAGAACCTATAAGGGCGCAGGGTTGTAAAAACGACCATCTTATGGTTATATTTTCCATTTGCAGTAGGAAAGTGATGAATCAGAAATATTATCGTAATAAACATGAACGATCTTATAGAATCCCGATTGTTTCACTTCAGTAATTATATACATCAGTGTTCGATTCTGGATTAATAGCTCTTTAACTAATTACGCTCCGCATACATGATGGATAACTGGCAGCGAGGGATAGTAAGCTCCCTATCGTTCAACGAAACAATCAATCAATCACAGGCGACCTTCCTCGATTCCAGCCTATTGGAACCGTGGCACGTCGATTGCCATGACATTTCGCATATCATTGTTTGTCCGCCACAGGCTTTTCAAATGCAGCAGAAATAATCCGGGCCGCATTCACCATCCGCAACAACTAATAATAAGTACCCAGAGCTGGTATTATTACCTCCTCAATCGGAGGGGAAAAGCCTATAGGGATCCCCAAAAAATTTTGCCATGCATTATTCAACCCATGCTGAAAGCTCCAGGATATTCATGCAAAATACATGTCAAAACGTCCTATTTGAATGCAATTTCTGTTTGATACGTTTCCGTGTTCTTCGCATCGGTTGAGAGCTGTAGGGTGGGGCAAAATGTTGCGCGCGCGGGTTGTTCTCAAAGTCAGTACCGTTTACGCAATGAAAGAATATGCAAGGGGAAACCGGTACAGATCGATCACCCACAAAGTGCGGAATTAGTTTGTTGCGCAGGGACATAAACTGGAGGTACTGGTTAAGGACAAGCCAGAAAACGCGTCTTGACTCTCCTGCCATTCCTGGTTATATGTTTGGGGAGAGCCATTCGCCGGATTCTGAGGAAGAAAATTCGCCCGGATTCTGAGGAAGGAAAGTTGCAACCAACAGGAAATCCCAAAAGAAAATTGGATCCGGAAAAGCTAATTCCACGCTGGCGTAAGGAAACACAAATACTCTACCTGATTAAAATTCAGCCCCGCGCATTTTGAGCCCCGGGGCAGACTTCTTCGTTCAAACCACTTACTTCCACTCATGCCCCGGGTCTCCTGTTTGCCAACAAGTGGTTTTTCCTACACTTATATTTCCGCATAAAAATATTATGGCAGTTTCACAAGGACGAGGGGGACCATTACTAGAACCCCCTTTTTGTGCGCTCCAGTGCAAACTGAAAAGCACATTAAACGATTCGATTTCTGAGAACATTTCCTACACTTGCAATGCTAGGTATGTACTCTCTGGTATGTTATATACAGACTGAGGAAAAGTGATTTACAGGATGTCAGCCACTTTTGGCCATTAAAGCAGCCACTGGCCTGTTGATCGCAATCTACAGCACACGGAGTCTCTTAATGGCCAAGCAGAAGCTAAAGTATCAGCAATAACGGCTTCTAAAGTAACTAACAAAATGGCGCCCCCAGAAAGAGTCCATCATTCCAGGCTTAACGGTCGGATCCGTCTGGTCCAACAATTGCAAAAATAATCGACAATCATTGTAACTAGCATTGTGTCTAATACCATGAAACAAACGGATTTATGCAGTTACTAAACCTATAAGCAAAGCATGAGCCAAGACTGACTGTACGGATTTGTGACTTTGTGATTTTCATTTGTGACTTTGTGATTTATCGTGACTCTGTGATTTTTTTCTGTGACTGTGTGATTTTCTTTTGCGACTGTGTGATTTTCTTTTGTGACTTTGTGATTTTCTTTTGTGACTGTGATTTTTTGTGATTTGTGACGCCATCCCACAGTGGAGGGGGGGGGGTATTGTGAATGCTCCTATAGAAGCGCATGGGTGTATACATAACAACAATTCTCTTGTCCAACCGTTTCAGGTCGGAGATAACTTGTCGTGGTTTTACAGCCACTGAATATGGAAATAAAATTACATCTTCAATTCTTTTCGCCCATTCGGCCAGAGAAAAGATGAAAAGCTGGTCCTTCTGGGTTTGAGACCCAGAAAGAATGGCGAGGGAGGAAAATGTTTCCGCAGAAGAAAAGGACGTCATGGGAATATCTATCGGGGAGTGGGGGTATAAGGTGGAGGTATCGACCATTTTGTGGCGGAGGCAGCTGGGAAAGAACTTCATCTACTCGACATATACGTATAATCCGGTTGAGAAAACGCCACCCACTGGAATTCGTGCTTGCTGCAATCCGCGGTCAAAAATTCCCTCACCAACGCTCCCAATAACGATTTCCACTTTATTTGCTGCTAAATCTAGCGCTTGTTCAATGTCTCAGAAACGAAACGTTTCCGCACTGATTCCCAGTCCAGGCTCAAAAATGCGTTCCTTCGACCCCGAATTTTTCTTCGATCACTGTGTCGATGTTCCTAAATATATTTTACCTCTTTAAGAATACCTCAATATCAAACTTGCAATGTGATCTGATGCTATAATCTGAAAATTATGCACAATTGCTAATGTCAATTCCATATGCAAATTATTCAAAACTGTGGCACTTTTACGAACCCAACTGAAAAGAAAACATGCATATTTTCCAGCCAAACTCTTGAATTATGTATTGCCCATTCTTCACTGCCAATTGTGCAGCATTAGATTTCGCGAGTGACGGGTTTTGACTAACATCCAAGCACGTTTCTCTTCAAAAGTTCGCCACAAAGCATATTACTCCTGGGAAAAATTCTCCCACATTTTCCACGAACCTTGCATCTCTTATGTCAAAAAATGCAGCTGCAACCGGCAGTAAACACCATTCTGAATAAGTGCTACACAGCTTATGCATTTCCTTCAACCCTCGCAATACCCACAAGAAAATGTACCATCCTGTATAAATATTGATTCATCAAAGTGGGCTGCTCCGCTGAAATCTGCACTGTATATCAGAGTGCGATTTTCCTCTACAGTAAAAAACCAAAATGAAAACCACTTTCTTCTAACAGCCACCTTAGCCCCCTCTAAAAGTCCTCCACCTCTTTACCCAGCACTATAGTAAGTAACTGTTAGTGAGCAAAGTACCTGTTGCACTACCAGGGAAAGCAGACATTGATTTACTCAGCAAACTGTGACACGACCTGAACCATCCAAAAAAAGGCTCGCAACATGAAAATCTTTCAACAACCAGACCAAATGAAGTTGTTGTCATTCACCTCGTCATCATGTTGAAACTGTCCGCAGTGACGTCAGAGACTGTTGAGGCGGCAGTGTTGCATGGTTTCATGAATCGAGTTCCTCTCTTGGTGGTCCACATTGATCGCCACGAGGCCAAAGCAGACTCTCATATACCCTGCCTTTCCCCCCACCTCCTACCTTGAAAGTCTGCAGATTACTTTAATCACCTGGTCGTTTCGCTGAATTTTCACCATGAGAAACACTACACAACAAGAAGCAATCTATATTATTTGAACAAGTGTTATTGGCTATCCCGCACACCCAATGATTGGCAGTGTACCCAATAAAATTTCAAGTAATTCCCTGGCTGGAACTAGTTGACTCAACAAGTTGTTGATGCCACGAGTAATAATAGAGCATCACATCTGGGCATTAGATGGCCTATATACAAGCCCAGTAGCCTGGTACAGCTGGTCCGATTACAAAAGTCGGGTCATAATCGATGGGAAATGAAGCGGATACATGTCCGCAGCAAGCATGCAAGGCTGCTACCACTCTAAATAGAGCACAATGTATATAGTTTGGTAAAATATCTGGGCTAGACTTATAACTAGTGCGCCTTCCACACACCAATTACAGGATGACCCCAAAGCCCATGCCCTGATGAGCACGGTCGTAAACTCCCTAATTACCATAATCGAATAGCATGTTGCGGCCGTGTATCATCAACAGGTTGCTACTGTAATAATTTCAGTGTGTTTTCCCCCTTTAATTATGAATTTGCAATGTTTCTCTGTTCGGCATGCACGTGCATTGTATGTCCATTGGGCATCCCTGTATAATCCATCCTCCGATTTCAATTCGCAGAAACTGGCATTTCTTATGCAAATACAGCAAAATGACTCCCTAATTCCGCAAATTTCGCCCGAGACTCCTTTGCATTTGCATTCAGGTTCCAGCTCCATACTCGACTCTCCTCCAACAATAATGAAATCTGAAGAGCCCAATAAAGTCTCTCTTTAAAAAAAAAAATACATCTATCCTCTCTTTACAGTGTCTCCATCCTTGAGATGAGACCAAATCTTGTTTTCCAAGAGGTAGCAGGTGCTCACTAGCACGGGTCGAAATAGGTTTCGTATAGCACAGGTATAGCACTATCTAATTACAACACCCCCATACCTTCTTTGTGTCTGTTTTTTTTTGTTGTTTTTTTGTTTGTTTTTTTGTGGGGGGGTATTGTAACGTGCCTTACCTGTGCAACTGTAGGTGGCTACCCTGCCATTGATTATTCCAGTAGCTTCCTACACAAATTGGCCAGAGCAGTCCGGACACGTCCCAACCAACCAAGTACACTCGTTCTGACACAAAGAGGGAGGAATATCTTAGTGGCGAATTTAAATCTGGATTCGGTCGTCCGCAAATGTTCCGGTGGAGTTTCAGGAGCTATACGATAATAGCTACCCACTTGACGTGGGTAAAACGGTATAATTATTGAGGTTCAACAAACTTGCTAAAACTTCTTTTTTTTCAATTTTAGGAGCCATTCCGGTGGATAACTTCGTTTTGAAGAGGGCAAGGGTTTCGCCATTTTGGATTTTTTCTTCTCCAGTGGCCCTCGTGACATTAGTGGAACCATGGTTTCGATTCCAAATTCAAGCTGGCGAGGAAACATTATTTCCCCGAGTGCCTCAAATTGAGTTCCAATCCCATAGCAATATTAAGCAGATTTGGGATTTGGGGCGGAAGGCATCACGGTTGCCACATTTTGTTCCGATATCCCCATTTTTTTGGAGAAAAAACCCAACAGTGATGCGATGGAGCACAACATGCTGATAGATGGCAGCACGGTTTGCGATGGGTGCGGCCGTGCTGCCATCTACCGCCAGTCACCACATGACCAGATTTTTTCACTTTTTGCACCATTGCGAATCAGATTATCGCGACCGTGCTCGCATAACAGTCAGGTTTTGACATCCAAATGCCATGTCCTCTGTGTACACGCACAAAAGCGTGAAGTCCACAGGAAAATCAACTTCCCGAGGGACTTTTGTTGTTTATTCCCCCACAGCGTTTTTCCCGGGGCCGACTCATATCGCGGCAAAAAGCATGACGTCAAAAGAAGGGACAAATTGCTGGTGTGATTTCGAAAATTATGCATATATAGGGCCCCAGTTGCGCGCGGGATTGCACGCCAATTCTGTGCAGAAATAACCTAGGGACACAATGAGCTCGTATTTCTTCAAAACATTTGGTTGCAATACAGGAAGAAGTACAATAATATTGCACTTCAACGCAAATATTTTTCTAACGATTAGAAAAATATTTGCGTTGAATTTACTCATAGCAAACAAAAAGCTGAGCACTACTTCACTATAGGGGGAAACTATAGCTGTGGACGTCCTCAACAGGACGCTACAAGTGGTTTGGAGAGTCCCTCGAAAATGGTGTCCGTTGCTCATGGAGATTGTGTAATCACTCAAGTCTGCCTATTCACCGGCACAACATAAACGAAAATTTAAAGTGTGTCCTGCTTCCATCGTCACAACTGCATGCACTACAATAAAAACTCGTGCATATTGGCACAAAATATTTACCCAGATATAGTGATAGATATAGTTAATTTTCGACAATTATTGGATACTGCGCAAATGCTCTAGCGAAGTTCATCTCACTTTCTGACCTACTTCTATAAATGGTTCGAAATGAAAATGAAATACTGTATGCATACAGATAAAAAAATCATGCACAAAAAAAGGTGGAACTCTACGGAGAAAGTGAATATAACGAGGTCAGATATTAATGTGCAGTTGGTAACTCCTTCGTTCCCCTTTAAAAATGAACGACTCCGATATTTCCCTGAATATTTCTTTCGTTGGTTGTGTAATGTATTTGTGATACAACGATTATATAAAACAGGTAAAACGTGATGTGTATTCTGTACTCACATTTTTAAAGTACGGAAAGCGTAGTATAGTCTCGTACGTTCTTCGCGCTCATTCTTTGGATCGAGACTCTTAGAAAACACTGTAGCCTACATAAAAATGCAGTATTCAAAGTAATGTACTGTATGTATGGGCCATATAAGTACATATCTTTAATAAGGCCGCACGAAATGGAACATGGGCCTTCATCATCAAATTTAAATAAATACACTATTAAACATAATTATCCGATCACTTTTTTGCAATATGAAACATTACTCGCTCCAAAAATTTGTGAAAAGAGCCGTTACCCTCTGGCTGCAGTGTCACAGTTTGTCTTGCACGGCTGAAACTTTTCACAATAGAAAACTGCCAAACAGCATGTTTGCCTATGGCGCTGCTGTTATTCCCGCACGCCTCAGCAGTATACGGTTCACCAGGCATTCGCAAATAAGGATTACCAATCCACTACCTTTTCCACACAATTATTTATACCTGTCATTAAAAGTGATGAAATCAATTATTATTGTAACTGCAGTGCCGTCAATGACGTCAATGTTACACACCTGAAGTTTTCAGATACATAAGATATACATAAGATACTGTATACTTGTAGTATATGGAATGATACTGTACATTCAATAATTATTATAACTAGAGTTATATCACGCAGTAATGACCAAAACATACGAGCAATTAATCAATTCTGTTAAATGCAGTGTACATGACAGTGTTCCGGCCGGATACGTTCAAATACTTATCATAATTATAACTAGACTGTATATCCGCAATTTGTATAGAGTAATAGTAGACATGACTGATGCACACCAGTTTAATAGTTATTAGGGTATAAACTACAGTTTGGTCTCATCCCACTTAAGTTCATACGCAGACATAATACATAAAATGTAGGGCAAAAGGAGAATCCGTATAATAAATCACAAATGCGATTAGAAAACGCCATGTCGATATCAGCATCCCTTAATGGCCTCATGAAAAGCTCCTATCGCCCTGCAACATGTACAGTGAATCCATCTATAGTATTACACTGCACTAACAACAACACGGTACCGGCGACGTTAACACTAACATGCCCGGGTTATCTTACGGATAATAGGCTATAGCTAATGGTTCTCTATATAGGGAGAACGCCATTATTCTTAGAGGATCATGAATAAAGACGGTATAGGTGTTCTTTGATCTACATTGTCTCATCAGATGCATATCATGTTTTATCTAGGAAAATGTCGAACATCTTCCTAAATAAAACGATACGAACTCTACCTACATGAACCACGTAACTAAAAATTCATCCCCCGATGTGACATGTTTTAATCAATATGGCGTTTTAATCTGCAGGTAAAAGTTGTGCAACTGACGTGACAAAATTATCTCCGTGCACTGAAATTACAGCTATTCAACCGCAATTGACGCAAACGAGTCATGTCCAAAAAGTTTGTCCTTTGACTTCAGAAGAGACACATGTAATGGAGTGAAATTTCATCAAATGAAAGCTCACCTGTGAGAACCGACTGCACACTGTAATATGCGTTGTACAGAAGAGGACGGTACAAATCGATTACGAACATAAAAAGGTCTCTCTCTGCTTTATATCACCTACCCAGCCAGGCTGACTAAAAGCCGTTTCTGTACTTTACGGTGCAAAATGAATTCAAAATAGCTTAAACTACATGTTTTAATGCACTACCCAACTAATACAACTTGTTCAAATAATGTCAAGGACCACTGGAATGAACGCCACTCATAGAATATAGTTCGCGGTTTTCCAAAACCGGATTTCCATGTCAGAAGATGTATTTCTTGCATTACAACTGTTTAATTACACGGGTAATATATCTTATGCCAATAGTCTGTGTCCTTACTCAGTGCCCATCAAACTGGGGGGAAAAAAGTATAGCGTATTCAAGGTCGTTTACGCTAGTAAATATGGCAATCACAACCGCGTTACTGTCAGAAGATATAATTAATGTACCGGTTGAATAATAAAACGTCAGTGAGCGAGGCTTAATTCCGAATCGATTAATCATGGGCGGGGGTAAATTTCCAAAGCAAAGCCTGGGAGAGAAGACTCAAGTTTTTGCAAAGCACTTCTCTCTGTCATTCATCGGGATGGGAGAAAAAGAGGACGTAATACCGGTTTTAATTCTGGGCATGCATAATGTCAACCTCAAAGATCCGCATCTAAACAATAGTAAAGAAGATGTTCAGATCTGATCAAAATTGGGTTATTTTCATATCAGTAATATGTGTATCGATAGTGTCGTTATCAGGTTGTTACCCTTCAACATATGACGACATTATGTTCTTCCAGATGTCAGGTGTACGTTCTAACATGATCGTTTCGCACATTTACGAGTATGCCCATTTTTCCAATAGCTAACAGTCAATTAATGCAAATGTCGTTCACATAATTACCGTAACGAATAATAAGGGCTGTCAGATATTTCCATGGGGGGTATACTAGTAAAAAAATAGTCGATATCCATAGAGCGTGTAGTGCATAAATATCGCATTCACTTTTCTCTCTGCGTGCTAACTGGAACTGGCAACGTCAATGGCTAATCTCAACACTGCAACACTAGCATAAATTGCCCTCGAAAAAATTATCACTTTAATCGACAAAATTAGCTGTTACATGACTCAATTCTCAACACAGCTAACTATACTTCAATTTCAATTTTCCTATCATATTATGTTAATACAGCGCGAATATGCACCCACAATGATACATTGTTATTTCTACAAGGTAGTCTGGAATAAAGAGCACAAAATACCTCGGTATATGTACTAAGCAATAACTAAGTAAATTGAAACCGTCAGTTGAGACTTATAGCTCGTAATGAAAATAAGGTGAGCGAGTGATATGCATACAAAAAGGATGGGTTGGTATCAACCCCATTTCAAGTGATGCCTCAATAGAAACGAGGCTGCCGAGGAAGATGAATTATTTATTGGCAAGTAGTTCAAGGCACCTGCAGACACTCAGAGTCTCTTCATATTTCCACAAGGCGTCAAAAGTAACACTTGTTGTTGCTCACTATTGTAGTTAGCACTACCTTACTTGCAACAAAGATTTACTATATTCTTATCTTCCACATCCGTTTGGTGCAGTGATGCTACTTAAAAAATATACCTCTTCCAAAAAAATTTAAGTAACACTCACCGGTTGAATATTAAATTTTAAATGCCCCGAGCATTTGGCGGATTTATTACGAAAGGAGGTAATTTAACATAGTGAGTGTCGGGTCTAAATTTTTAACAGCTATCGTTTGCGTCACCCTTGTAACCATTACCGCAACCAATACAACTGTATAGACCATACCTATTTGTTGTTGGCACGCTGTGACACCACCAAGTTGTGCAGTGATGGAAGCTCAAAATTTCCATGATACAAAAGCATAATATTTACTTGTCGCTAATTGCATTTACCCTAATTTTATTTACATGTTACGTGAATTCAGCTCATTACTATTTGTCACGCTGTTGTCACCCTTTACTATATAACTGCGCAGACTTTTGTGGCATCATTAATACAGTATGGTGTATGAATTCCACGAAAGCATCAAGTGCTGCACAACTCCTCCTGATTGCCATCAATCATATCCTCTTGCTGCGGTACTTCACACATAAATCAATAACCTCTAACAAATATCCGGCATAGTTTCGTTAATTTTGCAAGATTCAGTTCCCAAACTCCGCCCACATGTATATTTTAACAATATTAGCTTGATTGAACAATACCATCAGTATCCTCAATAATTAAGATACCGGTAATTCTCTCTCCGTAAATTACTCCTAAGATTACAGTATAGGTAAACTACCTAGACCCCTCAGGGAATGACAAAATCAAGGTAAGAGGTTTTCCCAAAGCGACACCACTCCAATCACCAGTTTAGCATTCTGTCTGCTGCATTCATGAAGTTCTCTAATCGAGCTGAATCCACCACTCAAGAAATCTAGACTTGCTTTACTTAAACCAGGTGATTGCAAAACTATGCTAGTTCAGAAGTGTCTATTAAATAATGGTGGCCAAGTTGCAGCAGATGCTTTCTAGGGTGCTGCACGACTCACTGGAGAATGATCGTTAGTGTAAGATGTGTGCGAAGGTCTGGAAGGGTCGCCCCAGAAAGGAGAATTGCTTGGATGGTTCCTTCCATGTCGTTATCTCGACCCTTATGGAGCTAATGACCCGACCCCTTCCAACTAAGAATTCCTTCTCTGGGGCAATATTGTGACAGGAATTTAGGAAATACCAACTAACGGTGGTCCAGAAACTCCGCAGATAACGCCAAACTTGCTGGGTAATATTCATAATATGAAGAGAATGTGATGATGGACTGGGACCAATTGCTTGTTGAAAAATTATGAACACATTCACTTTCCATGGTCCAGCGGATGTCTGGAAGCGGAGGCGGTATCCCAATATAGCCTACATGCAGGACGTGAGATCAATGCGAATCAATTGGCTAGAGACACGAGTCTCTTCTTCCTCATGCATTGCCCAGAGTTGCAACCAAAGGGAAAGGTTTCCTTCCCACCGCTTCTCTGTGATCCTCGAGTAATGTGCTTTGCTACGTCTTGCACTGTCCTCATCTATTATTTTCCACTTCCATGAATCATAGACAACCTACACCTTGTTCGCTCCGGGGTGCACACGTCAAGCATGGAGTATATGCCTGGATTGACCGTGGTCAAATCGTAAAATTCGTTGGTTGACGTCATGCAGTGAAGTATCGGACAGAGATGGCGACACTGATGTCCCACCCACAGCAGTGTCGCCATCTTTGCTCGTAATGTGCACACTTTAATCTAACAAACAAGTTGCAGTAGAAGAGAGCGCCTGTTATTCTTTATATATACTGTGAGTAATGAGATCTCTGCTGCAAGGTTTCCAATTAAGAGTGATTGAATGAAGGTCTGGGGCCGATCAGCTACGGTAACTGTACAATATTCGTCCCTTGGCTCGTTATAAATGGAAGGGAATCGAAGCCACACAACTGCTGACGACTTTTTGTGTCCTAATGGGCAACTTGAGAAGGCAACACTTGTTAGACACCTTGAATATCACTAAACTGCTAATCTCAACATGCTTAAAAATTACATATAAATTGTCAGCAAGCACGTCATTCAAAATGCAGAACAATATGAATCATACCCACGTGAATGTGTAATGCAACATTACTCCGAGACACACAACCCGTGATTTGATTTCCATCACACTCCATGTCCTTCCTATCTGTTCAGATAGTGTACGTCACACCCGGATGTTGGGTCATATTCTGTCCTTCCCAACATGTGGAGTACCAGACAAGCACAACTTGGCTAAGTTGACTCTGCCTCGCAATCGATCACGTCACTGACAAGCCGAGTGTAGCATGTTGTATGCGTGCTTGTCCCTGTGTTTGTTTAGTAACCTAATATTCCATGTCACAGAAGCAAAGTGCATGAACCTTACTAATCAATGTTAGGCGGCTGACCTTGCAAACATACGTGGTCACTGGTCACCTGTTAATATTACAGTTCATAATGTCACCAGAGACAATAGTCAAATGTCGCACTGTGATTAATAGTAATTAACTGAGTAACGAGGCTACAGAGGCCAAATTGCACCCTCGGATAAAATGACCCCAGCAGTTTGAAACATTACGACACACCCTGGCATTACACTGCCCGGTCCAATATTCTGGTCTGGTCATATCTGAACAACCGTTTCCACGCACTCCATTATGGACTACATGCGGCACTGACATTTATGCCTTTCTGAATAAGTTATGGCCACGCATAACCTGGAAATCCCACACTTTATGAGGTGGCTAATTACCCGAAGGATCTGTTCTCAGTGTTAATGTCAGTCGTGGTGCAGACTACTGACTTTTGTAATACTTTTAAATATTAGCATCATCTTGCAGGCCATACCCTATTTACAAAATACCTGCGAAGGTGCATTCAGCTAATATCCATCAAAATGACAGGTCATCCTGATATGAATCTTTATAGCCCTGGGGTCAACACCATCGACCCTTAAGCTGGATGATCTCTCTAGCAAACATAGCAGAAACAGAAATGTCGGTGTGATATAACTTCAACACTGACCCTCAAACTGGTTAATTAGACAGCTAATTCAGTTGCTTCCGAATTAACCGGGGCTGTACACATTACCAACTGTAGCTGCTGGAGCGTACAATCTGCATATGCCGGAACTGTCAGCATCCGGAATTAATCAAGCTGACCACGTACTTCGATCCGGCCAGGACACAACTGCTTTAGTATTCCTTAATCAGTTCAAGTGATTCAGCAGCATACATCAGTAATCAATGGATAGTTTGTCAAAAAGTTCGACATTAACCAAACAAGCAAGTAGTAACAATCCATAGCAGTGTAAACAATTAAAGCACATAATTGCGACTCAACCCGTAAGGATTCTACGCGCTTGCTCTATGGGCCAGCCAATGCATTTTTGACAGTGAAACTCTGCTTAAAGTCGCAATTTCTACAGGTTACGTTAAACTTCAACAGTTGTGGTTCATATTCGTCCTAGACAAAAACATATGCTGGTATCGGTTTTTTCAGAAAGAAAACAAAATGAAATCATTACCTTTCGTAAACAGCTTTTTGAGCTTTATAAGGCCTATCCAATTACACACCACTGTACGGGTCTAACCGATAGTCTCTCCACTAGTTTCGACTAATGAAATCTGACATACGGTTTACATCTTAGTTATGTCGCGTCACTAGTTACACTATGCAACACGATATTTGTCCATGGAAATTCATCGTCATATTCGTGTTCCTTAGGTCACAAGTAACTCATAATGGGAATTCATTTTGTCTTTGATTTGTTTTTGACCTCGGGGCAGTCAACAAACCAAAGTCCTCAATATATAGCAGTTTTTCCCAATCAGGTGGGCCTAAAGGTTGCTATAGACCAGCTCGTATTTTTCCGAAAATAATCACAGCTGTACACACCTATGCCGTAACACTGCACACCAAGTTTGAGCCAACTTACGAAATACCGTGGGGAGGGAAAAAATCGCGAAATTTTGAAAATGGGTCCTTTGTTGGATTTTTTTTTCGGTTATTGGAAGTGGTCAAAACCCAATCAACATGTACAATTGTACATCAAATGAAAGAGAAACGCGAGTAGAATGAGCCTATGGAATTTGGTTTTCTCGAAAATCAGAAAAAAACATGTGTGGTATTTCATCAGTCACATGTCCAAGAATTTGGCTCCATTAAAAGTAATGGTAATTCGGCAATCAATTCTATTAATATCTCGCGAACCATGCGTGACCCAGGGTTGAAACTGAACGTATTGAATCTTGTTGAGTCACAACTCCCGTCACTAAATATGGTCGCTCTTATTCAAATGCATCACTAATTGTTGGGGTCTAAACACTTGGACATGTTACTGAGCATGTGATCGATGGAATGCCATACATGTTTTTCTGGCTACATTTGAGAGAAAAACAAATTCCATAGGCGCATTCCACTCGCGTATCTCTTTCATTTGATGTATATTTTGTAATTTTGATAGGGTTTTGACCATTTCCAATAACCAAAAAAATTTATCCAAAAAAGGCCATATTTTCAAAATTTCGCTATTTTCCTCCTCCCCATGGTATTTCGCAATTAGGGTGAAACTTGATTTGCAGTGTTGTGGCTTAGGTGTGTACAGCTCTGATTATTTTCAGACAAATCCGAGAAGGTCTATAGCAACATTTAGGCCCACTTGATCGGGAAAAAACTGCTATAAAACTTATAGTTGATGACTTTGGTTGAAGACTGCCCCGAGGTCAAAAACAAACCACAGAAAAAATGAATGCCCATCATGAGTTACTAGTGACCTAAGGAACACGAATATGACGATGAATTTCCATGGACAGAAAAAAGTCGAATTTTGTTGCATAGTGATATCAGTTTCAATGTTCAACTCTGGCGGCCTTCAATTTATAAGTTAGTGATAAGTTAACTGTAATGCCACCAGTACCATGCGGGTATTGTCCTTCAGGAAAAGAATGTCGAATGATCTGTGCTTCTCATTATAGCACAATGTCAGTCCATGGTCCTAATGGCAATTTCACACACTGTATATATACCGAGTGATGCGGTATATGGCAATGAGTACTGCATTACAGATGCGCCCTACATGTTAACAATAAGCGCGGATTTAATGAAACCATAACAGGGGTGATAACCCGCACATAATACGATGGCACCATTATAACTATTGTCACCGGATTGAACTGCTGTAAATGCACAGCAATATCGTCGCATATTGACTGCTCGTAATTTGAAGTCCAAATCAACCCACTATTGCCGATGTTCTCATGTTAATTAGCTAATTGCTACTCGCAAAACACATGCGTTTTAAGCCTAAACAGGGAAGATTTCGACAATTTCAGCAAAAAAATAGTCCATAACTGAATTCGGGTATAGTCAACTACAAAAGGACCGTGAATCTCGGCCTACCTCCCCCTCTGCCAATTCCAAGTAGACGCGACCTTTATACAACAACAAAGCCAGTCCTGCACTGGGAAACCGCGATAACAACCAGACACGACACTTGACGCGATAAGTTCACACAATGTACCAGGTAATCTGTCAACCTAGGACAAAAAAAATTCGCGCAACATGTGTAAGCTCTCACCCTGCGTTGAGAAGTGCTCAGGGAGTCTTCTTCAGCAGTGTTGAGTGTTGGCATGCCCGACCCATCTGGACACGTGTCTGGTCATGTCCCCACGGATCACCCTCATCACTGTCCCTGGTCGTCGGCATCAAAGACCGGGGAGTCTAACTGTTGCGCTTGTCCCCGGTAATATTATCATGGGTGGGTGGGTATGGCTGGATATTATATCAAGTGTGCGGCTGTCGCTCCCCACCCCCCTGGGCCGCTCTCTCACCCGCTACTGCTCTGCCCTGCCCCCGTCCATATCGCGCCCGCACCTGCACACGTGACACCCTGCGCGGTACCCACATCAAACTTCCTTCCGCCAACTCAATGCCTCCAAACATCCACCTGCCATCTAACTGCAGTTCGCACAAACTGGCACCGGCGCCATCTCACACTCTGCCTTACAAGTTACATTCTACAGTATGCAGGGGACTGTATATACCCCCGTCTCGCAAAGCGAGTTGACATAATTATATATATGGACACTTTCAGATCAACCATACCGCACAGCTGGTAGTGGGAGGAAATGAAAAGTGGACCGTGGTTACCTCTACCACATTCAGTCTTTATTCTGTTGTTTCATATCGCACCTTTTGTTACCAACATTCTTGTCAAGCACCAGTGAGATTCTGGTGTCTCATTATCCAAGCATTACATAAATAACAATAAAAAACACTCATCAAAAAATTGGAAACAAAGGTATACAAAATGTATTGACATAACACTATCCTTTACATCCACCACCAAGATTCTACATGTTTTACTTTATTGAGATCAAAAATCACTTGCTCTACTGCCATTGAAGTGGTGTCCGTCACTTAACAGGTAATGCTAAAACCGACAAGGAATTTATCCATAAGCTGCTCCACAGCCGTATTTAAAATTTTCTGTGTTATTTTGTAGTATAAGGGCCTGTTTCATCGAGCTTGGTATATGATAAAACCAGGGTTCTTTCGGAAAATCCCTACATATTTGTATGGATTTTCCTAAAGAAACCTGGTTTTATCATATACCAAGCTCAGTGAAACCAGCCCTAAGTGCGCCAGATATCTCCAATATTTTAAAACCACCAAACAGGGTATTCCATGAATGGTGATCACTTTAACTTAGAGGATATTTCTTCTCAAGTTGTTACTTTATTTTGTATCTTGTTGTCTCCCGACCCAGGTGTCCCACTACATATAAACTGCTATATTCAACTGCATGGAAATAACTGGGAAGCTGGATTGGGGTGGAACAAGCTGCACAAAAATAACCACTACAGGCAATTATTAGTGATAACTACGAATGACCCTGTTACTTGGAACACCCTGCAGTTCCAGATCAATAATTGTAAATTCTGAAACTTCCATTTTGACATCAGCACTCGAGTGTATCGTCAAATTTTATTCGAAGAAATTCCCTGGGGGTTGAGTCACCATACTGTACTCCCTTGACATGAAATGACCTTTTGATGATATTCTCAAATGAATACTATACAGGTGATCAATATATGTTTTTAACATACATCACATGTTCAATTTTCTGACATATGAGACATTCTGGATGCGCAATGTCTTAGAAAATTTAATGCAGACCTTTATCTGTTGAAGTATCATGGACCTCTTTGCATCACATTGGTGCTCCCAGGCCTGCAAATTTTAGCAGGTCTAACAATCTGAAGAGACGCTCCCTCGTTCACTTTTATTTCTCCTCCCTCAGGACTTGTGGGCATATGAAACATTTCTGCCAACACACACCCCTCCCCCCATGCTATCTCCACCTTGTCTTGGTGGGACGGCTTGTGTTTCTCCTGTGACCCCAAAGAGCTATGCCGATGGTGGCTTCGTCTACTGGCAGGGTCTCCCAAGCAAGACAAGACTTTGGGGCAGGAGGCAGACAGATACGGTACCAGTCTTTCCTATCTTCTTTTTTCTCTTCCTTTCTCTCTCCATCTGTCATACCTTTGTACCTTCTGATAGCCAGATAACAGTAGTTTCTTTGGCTCCTTCCTAATAAAACCAAATAAAACCAAACCAAACCATTTCTGCCAATCTGGATGTGAGTTAAATGATAAAACAAAAGGTATGGTATATAAACACAACTCTGAATAGTTTGGTCTTGCACACTTCACATGTCACTGATGCAGTCCACAAATAAAACACACATACTATTACCATAATTTTGTGTAGGTAATTCAGACATATTGTCTGCTTTAAAAAACTCTCATCTTGTGTCATATGCACCCATGCAGCCTGCAGGCAACAGTTTTACTTTAGCAAAAAACTTGCTGCATTTTTGCATCATTCCTTAGGTCAGTTATTCAAAACTTTGGGTTGTAACCCAAACCAGAGTCATGTGGAAGGTCCTTAGGCTTAGGATTACAGGAAGATCCTGGGAGATAAATATAAATGATGGCATCCGTATACATTTGTTTGTTAAAATAATAGTCAACATCTACCATAATCTGGAAATCCTTATGGTACAGTACAGTATTATGGTTTACCATATTGTGAAAAGATTGTGCCTAAGATCATGACGAAAAAGTTCAGCAAGTGCTCCCTGGGTCAAGCATAATCATGTCCTTCTTGAAAAACATGTCATTGAAGCTTTTAGTTTCCTGCTCAGCCTAGGAAGCAATGGATCACCAATTCAACAGCACTACACAAATACCCAATTCATAGTTTTCCGCACACCCTTCCCATACATCTGGGAGCTAACCTCCACATAAAAGCACCAAAATACATTTAAAAACCTACACCTCTATATTAGGGCGAATCAAATGAAATTAATGAAACCCGTTCGTGGTGTTTGGAGAGGATACTACTGAACGCAGAGACTTGAAACGTCTACCACAGCAAGACAGTACCAATACTTCTAAATGCACAGGTAAGAGTCTTCGCACTCATAATGCGCCGGCCCCCACAGCCAATCCAAGATGGTGTGAGCCCTGTTGAGTGGGATCAGCGCGTTGTTATTCAATTTCTGACGATTGCGGGCAATAGACCCATGGAAATCCGTCGGAGGATGCTTACAGTGTATGGTGCCAGTTTTGTAGCAAAGGCAACTGTCATGGAGTTGTGCCAGTGTTGAAGATGTTCCAGTGACAATCACATGCGCAACTCCTTCTGCTTTACAGTCAGGCACTTGGCTACACCTGCGAGCTAATCTTGCGGTACTCCAGGTGGTAATGCACAATTGTGAATACTGTACCATAACTAAGGCTGACTACTCCATTCAAATAAGATCGATGCACCCACACGATCCTCACATATCAGCTTATCCACACGTGCAATGATGGCATGTGTGATTGCAGGCCTCGCCTGTCCTGGTCAGGGAAGGTAGGCCGTGGATTGTCTGCTATCTCGGAGTCGCCAACGTGTAATGTTCCAACCTAACCAACCACTCCAAGATGGTTGCCTTTTTTCCACGAAACTGGCACCATACACGTAAGCATCCACCTATGGATTTCCGTGGGTCTACTGTCCTCGGCCATCAGAAATTAAATAACAATGCACTGATCCTGCTTGCGCATGCTCAACAGGATGCATGCCATCTTGGATTTACTGTGACGGCAGGTGCAGTATATGCACATGCAGATGCTTACAATACATTTAAAACAGGGGTGGGCAACTACTGCCCACGAAGACAATTTGTGTGGCCTGAGCAAAAATTTAGGTATTCCTGAAAATGTTGAACAATTAAAATTGCAAAATTTTATGCCGGTGCCTTTCTTTGTAATTCTTTTAAATCCACAAAAAAAAAATCTTTATTTATACAAGCCATTTTCATTGATATATTTAGCTAATTCTATCGGTTTTCAGAGAATTTAATAATTTATGCAATTAATGGAAGTTCATTTAAAACGATGGATGTATAATAATTGTAAACTTTTTAATAAGTTGATATTTCTTTTGTTAGATGCGGCCCGTCAATTTTTAAAAAATCTCTATGCGGCCCAAAAAGTTTGTCCACCCCTGATTTAGAAGGTATTGGTACTGTCTTGCTGTGGTAGAAGTTTCAAGTCCCTGCATTCAGTAGTATTCTCTCCAGATGCCACGAATGGGTTTCATTATTCTGATTCACCGTCGTAGGCAGCATATTACTTTAAAAGGTTCAATGTCCCCCCTTCTTACTGGGACTTCTCTTCTTCCTACTTTTTGCCCCTCTTGTTACAACCTCCCCTGCCTCCTCTCCTTTCCGCAATGCTTCCAGGTTTTTCAACACTTGCTCCATAGTCTTCTTACCTCCCTTGGCAGTACTTCCACCTGGCTCCTGTTCTCCTTCTTGCTCAGCCCCCTGTTCCATCATTTCCTCCTTAACCACAGTCACAATAATGTCACTAGCTCTTGGATCACCTGGCGCTAAGAAATGTGCCTTCCAGATGTGTCGCCTGGCATAGCGTACTTCTGAGTAGACTTTCCCACACATGCTGCACTGTACTGGGTTGGGTGGTGTCCTCTTAGGTTTGGAGCGTGGGGCTGCCCCTGGAGCACCCTCCTCTCGTTCCCCATGGGCGACGTACATGTGCCTGCGCAGGCTCCTCTCAGTGGTGAAGGTATGCTCACACTGCGAGCATGTGGCAGTGGGCCCCTGGGTGTGAGTCTGGCGGTGCTCCTTCATGGCAAAGCTATTTGTAAATGCTTTCCCACACAAGTCACACAGGACCAGGTCCTCTCCTGTGTGTTTTCGGATGTGGTACTTCAGTTTCTGCAAATAATTCATGGATAACATTTTGAACATTCTTTCAGAATATTTGCACATATCGTAGTACTGTATGTATCACTCCATTGAGATCCTTTTAAATGAACAAGCTAAATTTCACATTCAAGTACGGAACTTCTCAGACATATTTTGGTTTTGGGCTTCAGTTTTATAAAACTGACGACTAACATTCAGAAAACATTTTGACCATAATTAGCTTTGAAAATCATTGAGACAATGTACCTGTTTCTTTGAAAAGGTCTGTCCACAATAAGGGCAGCTGCAGACTTCCTCCCTAGTGTGGACTCGTATATGCGAGTTGCAAGCCCCCTTGTCCGAGAATCGTTTATCGCAGTGTGTGCACTGGTAAGGCTTCTCTCCTGTATGAATGCGCACATGTCGGACCAGGTTGGACCTTTGCACAAATTCCTTAGGGCAGTGTGGGCACTTGTGGCGTGGACCAACATGGATCAGCAGGTGCTCATTGTAGCTATCTCTCCTCTTTAAAAGAAAAAAAAACAAAAAAGCACATCAGTATTCTCCCACAGTTAAGAAATCTACAACATAACTAACAATTACAACTTATAAATTTTCATATACAGTTAAACTTCTATAAGTCAAACTTCCCTAAGTCGAAGTTCTCTATAAGTCGAAGAAAACTATGAGCTTGGTTGGTCACAATGTAAAATAATAGGAAATAAACTTCCCTAACTCGAATTTCTATAACTTGAAGTTCTCCATAACTCGAAGTGCAGGCAGTGCCTTACGATGGGATATTAATGTATTTTCAGTCTCCCTAAGTCGATATTCATGTTGGCGAGTATGGAAAATTATCTCATTTCCCAGCCGAAGGGTCGGGAGTAGGGCACATGTACAGAAAGGCTCAATTTCCTGATTTCCGTCTACCAGCCGTACCGAAAGTAGTGTTTGACTCGATTGTGACAATTGAATCCTTGAATCTAAGTAGGCAAATGTCCATAACGGAGATTTTTTTTACAACAAAACAACAAGGAACATTGTAAATGTGATAGCGACAGTAATTTTTAAGTATTGAACACCTTTTGTCACTGGATATAAAGGTAGGCTTCCTTATAGAGTTCTGTGCTTAAAAAAAACCAAACTTCTCTAACTCGAATCTTCTACAACTCGAAGTTTTTTCCCGGTCCCATGGTCATTCGACTTATAGAATTTTTACTGTATTAACAGCAGCTTTTCAGTTTTTAGCATGAATTCAAAAGTTGAAACTCGAAAATATAAATCCACCTTGTTACACCTGAAGTAGGAGTAAAACACTCACAGTGAACTCCTTCCCGCAAAACTGACAGGTGGACTTCCCAGATCCAGTGTGCAGTTGCCTGTGTCCATACATTCCCGATTTAGAAGCAAATCCTTTCCCACAATCGCTGCATCGGTAAGGGTCTTGCCCAACATGGTCAGTGGTGTAATGGGTCTTACGTTCATTCTTGCTGGGAAATCGCATGGGGCACAGGCGACACCCAAAACCTGGGTGGTGATTTTGGGGAGAGGAAGGTGGGGATGAATCTGAATGGGGTGAAGATGGAGGGGAGGGTGGAGAAGGTGGTGAATCTGGGGGCTGGGGTACAGAGACTGGCATCGAATCATGTTGACTATCAGTTGTGGCAGGTTGAGGTTGAGTAGTGGTAGTCAGGGTAGACGGGGGAGTTGCATGGATTGTATGGCGACGGTGACGATGGACATGGCAGGCCCTGCGGGAGGGGAAGCCCCGCCCACATATGCGGCAACGGAACGCACCACCCTGTAATTAGTAAGCATATTTTTGTAGTGCACATGTCAATAACTGTGTGATGTGTAAACTTACAAAGTGACGGTGCACACGCCTCAAATGTCTATCCAGAAGCACCCTGGTTTTGAGTAGTAGCCCACATTCACAACATCTCCACAGGAATGAATTGGTGTGGCGTGATGATGCATGCTGGTGCATTTCATGCAATGTTGGCAGCACCGTTAGGCAAGACTTGCACTTGAATGCAACCCCAGTCACACCTTCACTCCCATGAAGAGATGCTAGATGCAAGTCGAGGCACACTTTCGACAGAAAGAATGCTGATGGACAATGTGGGCACCTTAGAAAGTCGGACATACAGTCTTGGTGAGCAGCTAGAGCATGTCGCTCACATTCTTCTCTCTCCCAGAACAGGTTCGGGCAAAAACGACACTTAAATCCAAGCTCCTCGCATATATGTGTCTCCTCGTGTTCAGTGACAACATGAGATCGCATATCATTACGCCGATCCATGCGCACTAGGCAGAAAGGGCAGCTAAATCCCAGATTTTGAGAATGGATGCGAGTTAAGTGGTCCCGAAGTTGACCTGGATGTCCAAACTGACGTTTGCAGTGGGAACAGCTCACAGGAAGAGGTCTACGAGGAAATTCATGAGTTTCTAGGTGTGTCAAGAGCGAATGGGTGTCTGAGATGGTCTCTGCACACAGTTCGCAACAAAGTGGATCAGGCTCTACATCTGATTCAGAGGCAGCAACACACTCAATTGAGTTGGGATTAAGCTCTGGCTCAAACTCTGCCTCGCTTTGCACTCCAGGTTTATTCTCCTCATCACAAGAAGACCACTCATGAACTTCAACCTCCACTTTGACAGGCAAAGGATCTGGTTCACTCTCAGCTGAGAATGAGGCCCACAATTGGCGGCATTGGCCTGAAGACATCCATCGAAGGGCACAGCTGACAGTCAGGTTATGTGCCTGCACCAAATGCAAAAATGCTGCCTGTGAAACACCTGCACCTCTAAAATCATGTCCGCATAGCCCACATAACAAATGGTGCTCTTCATCAGTGGCTGCCTCAGTAAGAACTGCCACTCCAAGGTATGCTCCTGAGTCTGTCCCTTGGCCCAATTGTGAGTCCAAAGAATGAGCGTCACTAACATGAGTCTGGACCTCCTCGGCTGATATTTGGACGCCACACCACCCACATTCTTGAGCTCCGTGACACTTCAATGAGTGGTCAGCCAATTCTTCTTCTGATGTAAAATCCATCTGGCAGCATGTGTGGAGTTCATGTTCAGAGGCATGGAAGTCCAGAGATTCTTGTGTTGGAAAAGTAACATCACACTGATGGCAGTACCAGTGTCCTTCGCACAAGACTGCATGTGTCTTTTCAGTTGCTTCATCAGTGTATGCTTGATAACAAACATGGCAGCATTCAGCTTCATCTTTCACCCCATTCAAGGAAATCTCTCCAGCACAGAGTGCCATCAAAGGAGAGCCTTTTGGTATAAGTGTTGCCAAGTGTCCCAGTGTCACTCGGTGATGCTCTAACAAGTGCTGAAATATATTACCCGAGCTACACACATTTTGACAGAGTCTGCACCTCAGATTCCCATTTTCTTCTGTCACTACACTACCGACACAAAATTTCATATCATTTGTCACAGAATTTGAATTTTCATTAGTTTGTGCGACCTTTCCACCTGTCACTTCCCTTCCTGCATTCAAGTCTGCCGATAAAGTTCCTGTAAAAATTCGATGAAAGGCAGTGACATGGTCCTCTTCTAACTGGTCGACATGGCAGTATGTGCAGACACTAGTTCCATCACAGCCATCCGCATGGGACTGGTAGTCTGACACGCTGTGGAAGGCAACGGCACATTTGGCACAGTGGGGCAAGGAGTGTGACAGGACGGCGTGCAGGAAGGCCATGTCCCTGCTGGGCAGGACTCGCGTGCAGGCAGTGCAGACCAAGGGCAGCTCTGCCCCTTGCTCCTCCTCCGTCCCTCCCTGCTCCACACCCAAGTAGGCAGACAGGGCTGCAGTGTACGGGATGCCATTCTCAGGTGGGGCCCGCCCGTTGTCGCTGGGACCCGGGGGCTCCTCCATCCTCCAACCCGCAAAGGACCCACAGCCTGTTCGGCACTCCAATGAACACAAATTAGGGAAAGGAAAATCCCTGCCCCGAAAAAAGATAAAAAAAATGGCGGACAGGTACCGTTCGGTTGGCCGTCTTGTCAATAGAAAGAAAAAAAATAACGGAACGAATTCTAATTTCATGAAAAATGTAAACACTAGCCAAAAACCGCTTCAAATTCTCAGTCGTGTCCTACAGAGGGGATTAATTCATAATTTGTGACTTGTCAGTTCCCGGCCAAAGTGGAACATCAATCCGCCAGCGTCACGAGTTGGCATCAGCTGCGATCAATGATGGCGTCCGTTCGGCTCTATTCCGCTGCAAAGTCAGGTAAAAATATATTTTATTCCCTGCGTGGTAGGCACTTAAAAGATCAAGCCGAGGGGATGGCCCTCGCATCCTTGGGGAGATGAGGGTGCACGAAACACTAGCTGTCATTCTGCGCCTAAAGTTGAGCCATTCAGGGAGATTCTTTGTGTAGTACTGTACAAGCAGGCGCCATGTGGACCATGGTGACAGCAACATACTACATATCTGGGCATCCAAGTGACGAAAACTCAATGTGCAATATGACATTTTGGTACTCACATTCCCCCCTATTAATTTCAATCCACAGCCCCCTCTCTTCTTCTCCGTTTCATCCGCCCGGGAGCCATCCCCTTTGCCCAGCAGCAGAACCGCAGCTATGGATACAAGTATGTGAATGCAGAGGAGCCCAGCATGGAGTTCAAGGACATAACAGACCGTGCAGCTCAGTCCCTCTTTTGGACGGAGCTGTTTCGTGGTGGCGCCGTCACCCTGGCCCACATGTTCAAGGAGCCAGCAACAATTAACTACCCCTTTGAGAAAGGGCCTCTCAGCCCTCGATTCAGGGGTGAGCATGCCCTCAGGAGGTATCCATCCGGGGAGGAGAGGTGCATCGCCTGCAAGCTGTGTGAGGCCATCTGCCCAGCTCAGGTACACAATACTGTAGCTTGGGCCTGTGAAATCCAGTGGTTTCATATCTGAATTTGGAACAAGCAAGCCTGACTCATACACAAAATATGATTTTTAGTTACCATTTGATGATGTACTATTGGCATGGAGAGAAGTGTCCTTTTTTTCTCAATGCAACACACCTCAGACTTGTACAAGTGTTGCCTAATGCACTTTACTGGTGGCCACCATAACCCTCAGCCTACTCCCAGTTCCGTGCTGATAATGCTTCATGTCGGCAACCACCTTTTGGCTGAAGTCAAGTATACGGGACATTCCCCGAATCAATTAGGAAACAGTACCTGCGGCTTGCTGACCCTTTGAATCGTTGTTTTGCTTCTGGGGTTGAAGTCCGGGAAGTGACCAGGGACCCCGCAATTAATTCCTCAAGTTGGACCAGAATACAGATGGTGTCATTGTCATCCTAATTGTTCTGTCTCAGTTCGAATCGCAAGTTGCTAGGTTACGAATAGCCTCTTCTAAATTAATACAGATCGGTACAGATTTTGTGGTGATTATAGTATGGAATAGCCCTTTGTCTGGGTGATGCTGTATGGCTTTTTGTAACCGCAACAGTACTGTACATTGTTGTGGCCCTGCCAGGCACGGTACGTCGCCTGTGCGTGATATTTTTAGTTTTTGCGGAGCGATAGCGGAGCTGGGCGCTTATTGTGGGTTTCTGTATCCGCCTGCAATATGCGGTCCTCATTGTGCGCCGCAGGCCAACGAACGTTATTGTGCGCCGCAGGCCAACGCACGTTATTGTGGCTTGTCAAGCGCGAAATTTACCTCCACAGTCTGTTAAACCAACTAATGACAAGCGACGTCACAATCCGCCCGCATCCACCCTACTCTCCCCTCCAATCATGTCCACGACTCACTCTGCAGACATACTACTGCTCATGCTCAGAAAACACGGCTGGTGTGACCTCATGTCGTTCTGCAGCAACCATCGTAGCATTTAAATTTGCCACCTCCTGCCCAGCACTCCCAACCCCGCCGCGCCGCGTCTCTAGATGCGGATAAACGATAAACTTTCCAGATTTTCATTGTTGCCTAACGCTTTCTTGAGCTCGAGTGTTTCTCCGTAGCCTAGCAACTTACGATTCGAACTGAGAGAAACAATGACACCATCTGTATTCTGGTCCAACTTGAGGAATTAATTGCGGGGTCCCTGGTCACTTCCCGGACTTCAACCCCAGAAGCAAAACCACGATTCAAAGGGTCAGCAAGCCGCAGGTACTGTTTCCAAATTGATTCGGGGAATGTCCCGTATACTTGACATAAGCCCACCTTTTCCTTTCTTCGTTTTTTGTAATAGAAATCTACTTCGAGCCGCTAAAAATTCTGCCCAAAATTATCTTGGGATCCAAAAACATGCTATGTGACTGCCTCGACATTGCAATTTTAAAGGCTTGCTTCAAATAATAATGTGTTCCTGTTACCTTGGAAATAGTTTATGACTGTATAATGTTCCAGGCCATAACAATTGAGGCTGAAGAGCGAAGTGATGGTAGCCGCAGGACCACTCGATATGATATTGACATGACGAAATGTATATACTGCGGTTTCTGCCAGGAAGCATGCCCTGTTGATGCCATTGTTGAGGTAAGCGGATGGTGTTTGTATGTTGAGAGGATCTAGCATGATCTCTTCTTGGAATAAAATGTTTCAGGGCCCCAATTTTGAGTTCTCAACTGAGACTCATGAGGAGTTGCTGTACAACAAGGAAAAGCTCCTCAACAATGGGGACAGGTGGGAAGCCGAGATAGCTGCCAACATCCAGGCCGACCACCTCTACAGATAGATGAATCACTAGTCCAAAGAGTAGCAAAATTCTTCCTGTATAGATCGAGCGTTAAATAAAACGGTTACAATAATTATTACTATATAATTATATTCATTTTTTAAATACCTGTAAAGTAACTCAATAATATTGCTGTATAGCACATTGAAAACCATGTATCCCACAGTTTCAACAGAACGGACTAGTCACACAAAAGTGGCGCTTTGATATGCAATGTGAATGAAACCCACCCACACAAAATATAATCATCAGTGATCATTATAAACCCAGCTTGGAACAAGTACAGAGCAGTGCAAAAAAAATTTGTGACAAGTACATGACTTCATGACAGCTACATTACTTCACTCAGGTCTGGTGACACTACAGCAAGAAAACATTTTTCAGCATGAAAACAGCTGGAAAAAATTTGTTATTCATTGTTGATAACAATAAAGAATTATCTGTCTGCAGTGAAACCAGACCTAAGCTAAACACAATCACTGCAACATATCTTTTGATTCTAGTCTGACCCATGTTTTTCTTCTTCGCCAGCGACTGGGGCAGAGTTATGCTACTTTAAAAAGTCTAGTTACTAACTCACTTCTAAGAGTGAAGCTAGAGCCTGCTAGACTGCACTCAAAAGGGAATGCATGCCATCAGGAGTCCTTCCCCTCCACTACCCAACAATAAACAACAATACACTTACCAGTCAAATAAATAAACAAAAAATACACCTGTTATAAAGGAGCATTGCTTTGAGCCTCGCAAAAGTCATCCTTTCCAAAATGACTAAATGACTTTTACTTCTTTTTTGGCCGTTTTGGAATATACATTGCCTAAGCTCAAGTCATTGTACCACGGTTTTGTATTCCCTTCTCTTAAAGATTAAAATGTAGCAAGGTCATCAGTCACTGCTCAATTTGACCTTTGCTCTCTTCCTCCTGCGCTCTTCCCTGGAGAGACGTTTGTGGTAGCTCTGGGCCAATGAGTTGACAATTGAGACCACAAAGTACGCTATCATTAGGACCACCACCTTTTCAAAAATGGCAGCCAGTAAGCTTCCCTCCTGTAAAGAAGAACAATTGAACACATTACAAATCAGCCTGAAGGAACTAGGGGCAAATGAAACCATCATTTATACCACGCGCTTCAAAATTGAGCTTTCATTAATTTTGGTGCAAATATTGCATGTACTCACCTCCATGCATTCATCTTCAATTTTAGCAAGGAATTACATGCATGTAACAGTCGGTTATATACTAGATATGCCAATTACCTTATCAATTGTTTTGCATCATGTGCGTAACTATCTAGTGCCATGCCCAGATGCCAGTTATGGTCAAGACAAAATTGTAAGGCAATGCAGAGCCTTCATCCTATCAACATCCCACTACCCATCCCAAACACCTTTGCGGGAGAAATCTAATCAGCCAGGAGACTTTCCTGTGTGATGCGCAAATTTATAGGCACATGCACCTTGCATTTATGGCTCACCAACTATGCCTGAAACACTGTTATTGCCCTAATAAATCTCATTTGGGCTTTTGTATGGGTGAGATTGACTATGGGTTTCATGTGCTTCTAATTTTGGCTTGGCTATGCAATAGTATCCTTTAAGAGGGCCGGGTACCTGGCGACCGCGCCACTTTTCAGGCAAAGCGATGAGAAAAACGGGTGCGGATTCATTGTCTTCGTTCGACATATCCTCGCTCCTATGGGAGGTACGGACATGCGGTTTTTTGCGTTGCACGGAGGGATGACCGGCGCTGCCTCCGGTCTTGGTCCGGTCCGGATCGGCCCACAAACACCGCATCTGGGATGGGAAACGCATTTGCCACAGGGGCGTCGAGCCGGAGGACGAAATTCAAAAAAGGAGCTTGTAGGTCCACAGGCCCACTGTCTATGTTTCTGCTGACGATTTTTGGGTGCGCCGGGATTGTTTTTGTGGACGTGAGGCTGCACGAAACGAGACCCTAAGGACACAGACACAGCGAACAGAACGAGAGAAGAACAGAGCGGCAACACGGCGCCCGTTGCCCCCCAACTCCCACCCTCAGAGTAGGGAATACAGGCTGGTTGCCAAGGACGGGGGTGTGGGTGGGACGGGGTGTGGGTGGGACGGGGTGGGAGTGGGGGGGCAACGGGCGCCGTGTTGCCGCTCTATTCTTCCCTCGTTCTGTCCGCATGTGTCTGTGTCCTTAGGGTCTCGTTTCGTGCAGCCTCACGTCCACAAAAACAGTCCCGGCGCACCCAAAAATCGTCAGCAGAGACACAGACAGTGGGCCTGTGGACCTACAAGCTCCTTTTTTGAATTTCGTCCTCCGGCTCGACGCCCCTGTGGCAAATGCGTTTCCCATCCCAGATGCGGTGTTTGTGGGCCGATCCGGACCGGACCAAGACCGGAGGCAGCGCCGGTCATCCCTCCGTGCAACGCAAAAAACCGCATGTCCGTACCTCCCATAGGAGCGAGGATATGTCGAACGAAGACGATGAATCCGCACCCGTTTTTCTCCTCGCTTTGCCTGAAAAGTGGCGCGGTCGCCAGGTACCCGGCCCTCTTAATAAGAATATTTCCAAGTGGTCTTACAGAAGGAATGGGTGCTCCAGACTTCCGATGAAGTTTGGCCTTCTGCTCCTGCAGGAACTGCCTGAATGGGGCCTGCAATCGATGGCCCACAAGAGGCAGCCGCGCCAGGGCAGCCAAGAGCTTTTCCAACAATGTCTCACTGAAGGCAATGATGACACACAGCTTCTGTAGGTGCATCTTGACCACTGCTTTCCCAACCAATGTTGCCCCAAAGAAGGTCCAAAATGGAATCAGGAAATGACCACATGTTATTCCAGCCAAGTCAAACAGTGGATTTGGGATCTGGAAAAGAAAATAACAATTTATACCTTATTCCGTACTCCTCAAGTTAATTCTCTTAAAAGTCAGGTGTATATCCTTACCGATGCACAAAGCATAATTCCCATGAACCCAACTCGCTCCACCAGGCGCTCTATGCTCAGTTTGGCCTGGTCAAGCCAAGTCTGGAAAATATTCAATGCTACCATGAAGTTTCACAAGTGACTGTACACACACCTCCTGCCTGACCTCAAAATGTGCCCTCTTCAATACTTTTCAGGGTTTGACAGTAGACAACCAACCAACCAAGAGCAGAAAAATAATTATCTAAAACTACTTTATTGGCATCAGAAGTGTACCAGGTAGAAACCTGGATTGTTTTGAGATTTTCATGCATTTAACATTAAATTAGACAATTGTCATTAAAATATAACCTGATTTTTGATTCTTGGCTTGCTCAACATTTCAAAGAACTTCTTTGAAATTTACTAGCCTTCATCTAACATGTGGCAGCTCATTACAACCCTGAAATTACTTCAAAGTTACTCTGCATTTCACATGGTTCAATAATCCTGGCAACCTCAGCTAAAACATGAGCACAAGCAGACACACACCATGTCCTCTGGCTTCTCCTTTTTCCGCTGAAGCTCCTCAAACTCCCTGAGCTCCTCATCCTCTGATTCTTCATCTTCTGGTGCTTCCTCATAATCACCCCCACCTTCTGCTGCTCTGGTCTTTTTTACAACAGCTCCACCACCAGCACCTGACAGTCTGGCTGCCCTGGCCATAAAATAGGGTGGAAGTTCTCCAAGGGCAGTTCCTGCACCCCACATGAAGGCCTCCACCCTCACCTTAGCCATTATCGTCCAAAGTGACACTAATGCTGGATTTGCTGCCGTCTCTGGACACAATATCTCATTTGGATATGGTGGCTCAGGGAAATCAAGAGACCCACATTCATAAGCAGCCATGGTCACAGAGGCAATATGTGGGCCTAGGTACAGCAGGAAGGTATGTAATCCTGTGCCCAACCCAACTGAAGATAGGATCCCAAGGCCAACCCAGTAAGCCCACCACATCACACGCTCCTGTGCTGTTGCGATCAGCTTCTGGTGTGGGCCAGGGGTGCCATATGCTATGGCCACTAGTGCAGCTGTCACCAGGAATGTAGCCACGGCCTTACGGTGGGTTAAGAGGCTGCGCCCATGGGAACGGAGATCAAGGACAAGTTCACGGGCAAAGTAGTGCAAAGTGGTTAGAGGCCTGCGCCAGAGGACTATAGATTCTCGGGTCTTCTGCTCCAACTGACGCTCCTGCAGGCGCTCCTGCAGGGCTGAGGAAGAACTGCCTGCACCATTGGCCTGCAGAAGGGGTGAACCGAAAGTGGAAGGCTGCTGCCTCCGCTTCACCTTGCCACTGTCACCACTACTCATCTCCACCACTGCTGATCCACTTCGAAGGCTCTTCTCTAGTCTCTCCACCTGCAATAAGTCAAAATTTAAATACTGTCCCCATTGTACTGCATCCCACAAAGGCAATCCATCTCAGTCTAAGAGAACATTTTTGCCAAAGTTTTGAATTGCCTTAACATGATCGTGATAGGGCTCACCCTATACGCCAGGCCACATGCAACCCTCCCCGCTACATGGGTTCCCTGGTACACAGGATGAACCCCCATCACCAGCACATTAATGCATTTTAATCAAAACTTAATGAACGACTATTTCCACAATGAAGTTAATATTACCACTGCAGTGATTTTGTCTGAGGAAATTACTAGAAGCCTTAACCTGAAAGAAGTGTGCCTTTGGCATCATCCTGTATATTCTACCAGAAGAATATGAAGCACCTGAGGTTCAGCAATCTGTGACATTATCATGACATTTCCAAAGGGGAGGATGGAACTACAGTATATTAGTTCTCAAAGGTCTCCCAACACTCCCACGTGCAAGTTGCAAAAGAGCTATGAATTTCCCAACTCACTCTGAGTGCCAGCATTTAATAGTCTGATGACAAATTGAATTCAGATGTCACACTGAAGCAATCCTCCTAAATGAAGGAATGTCTTACAAATTTAATTCTCAAATAAATTATTAATGTAATGACATATTGGGAGAATTATCACATGACCCAAAAATTAAACCAGTTACAGGCATTGGCTTTACCAAGAGAATTCACTTTAGGCTGCCGTTCTCTTCTGCTATGACTTCCAGGAAAAAGGAAATGCATTCTGATGACCAGGGCGACAATCAATAAACTCATCAATATGCCCTGACATGAACAAGTTCATCACAATATCAAAGCAAAATAAAAAAATTCTACATGCAACTTATCATGGTACAGTACAGGCAAAATGATACTTCCAGCACAGAACAATACATCAACAGCACAAAATAAAATAATGTAAACCAGAAAAACGAAACAAAATTGCAGAAAAATTGCAAATAGAACTGCATCCCAAGTGTCTTAAAATCCAGCATACAAGATATTTACGCAATAAAAAGGTGTCTTGAATTGAGGCACTCGGAGGAAAAACGGCACATCCCAACCAACCTCCGATTTTGAGATTGTAGTGCTTTTGTACTCTCCTGCCATCTACCTTTCATGTTTGAAGTCCCAAATGAATTGGGATATGCCAAAGCTCACACATTCCACTTGTAAAATTGGTCCGCAATGGAAAATCCTATTCTCTTGCAACACAAAAGCTGTTTATCTCAAAATGAACTCCAGTTGGGATATGCCGTTTTTCCTCTGAGCACCTCAATTATGCCCTACGTCCTGTTAAAGACAGATAATTTGTTTCCTGAAGTAAAACAGAGTTCTCACTTGGTTACTTGGTTGCATTCTACAATCGAAATAACCCTTTATAGGTTTGCCTCAGAAAGGACTTTTGTCTTAGCAAACATGGACTAAAAGTCTAACATCTGACCTGGTAATATTCACGATGAGTCTACTTATTCTATCATGTACCAATCAATATATGACCTGCAAATTGTTCCAGTACACGTGTCTGTACCTGAAATCAAGATCTACTGATTAGCTCAAACTCCAGGTTCAAACACTTTTGTTATCAAAAATTCCATATTTCTTTATTAATCCCAGATAACTATAATTGCCAGTCCCATGTCTTCAAGACTACCCTTGTACTCACACTCCTATGAAATCATATAAACTGATTACTCATGCTACATGCACACAAAAAGTGCTTAATCCTAGAAGATAATGCACGCTCCCTGCACCAGGTTCAAAGCAATGCATCACCCCCAGCAAGCCAGGTGAGTAGTTTACAACACAAGCATCCTTAGTAAACAGAGCGCAGTCTAAAGTCCATGCCGGGACCTGAACAGTACAAGTTCCGCTTATCATCCTTGAGTCCTATCTTGGAGATGGCAAAACAAGAGTTGCATAATGTGGCTGCTTTCATCATGTTCCTTTGCCCTACAGGCCAAAGGGAGCAACTAATTACCCTTAGGCTCTGTGAAAATAGCATTTTAAAGGTGCCTTTGGTTACCTGCCAAACATGTATACAATGTTGGCCAACTCAAATAATTCCCACCCACACAAAAATGTCTGGACTTTGTCACTTGCTTACCAGCTCAAAGAACAAAGGCACGTGGCTCAACCATGTACAGTTAAATGCTCATAGAAAGACCCTCCTACACATTACTCCATGAATTTTGCCATATATATTACAAGAACAATAAATATGAGGCAATAAAAAAGGCACTACAGCCTTGAAATGGCCCTTCCAGCTGCCAACTACATACTCTAATCCTGCATAACTAAACCTAACAAAAATAAACTTGTTGCCTGGGCATACATCTATGCAGGAAATGTTCCTGATGATTATTATTCCCTGTGTATGTGGCCTTGGTCTCAATCACCTTAAACTTGCCAATCTTGTTGACTGCCATTTTTCCAACTCACATTAGTCTCAGGAAGCCAGTCCACCTCAACCACAGCTGACAAACCACTTGTGCTTGTCACTGCCATCCCCAACCTCAATATGATTCTGACACGCTTTCTTGACTTTCACTTTTGCTTCCCAGCAAGAATGTGCTGCTCTTCCTCTGCTTATAAACACTCTGCTTCCCAGATAAGCACAAAAAGGTAAAAAATGTTGCTGCAGCGCATGTGTGTCATCTAGGAACTATGACCGGACTTTGATGCTTTCAATCATCTACGAATTAGCTCTTTGGAACACGGCCATCATTCGCAATCAACCAATGACCTCAATTTTTCCCCCTTTCCTCAGGTCAATATGTGAGGAAGCAGCTGACTGACTACTGCAGCACAAAAAATGATAAAATTTCAACAATCATGCAACAGTGGAAATAAGCCAGAAAGCAGTGCAAAGGCAACGAATTTGGATACCAAGGCAGCCTTTTTGCCCTTGACTGGAAGTTGCCGCCGCCGCAGTTCTTCCCTCAGGCGATCACATGTCAGGAGGGCTAGTGCCTTCAGGTCCAGCTCCTCTTCTGCCCCTTGCTTTGCAGCTGCTCCGCTACTTCCTTTTCTACGCATCTTGATGCTTTCTATTCCATCTCTGCTTCACTACCCTCTAATTTTAGTAAGCTGGGAGGAAAACCACAATGGACATTTTAACAATGGTTCCACTTTCTCCACTTCCAACATCTGCTGCAGCAAATGATATTATGTGCTGATCAATACACAGTACCACAAACTACACTACCACATATATGCAATCAAAAGGAATTATGTAAATATTATGCTTAACATATGATACAACTATACAACAAAAGAAAACCATGTCATCAACATTATTCATCCCGATGTTTTCGCTCTGTGGGGTAGTCAGCGATGAAGAATGAGATGAGATTTAACCCCAATTATTATCTAAAAATGACAGGCATTCATTGAATACAAATAAAGGTTTAAACAGTCTGAATACTCCAAAATAATACTCCAAAATAACATAACCTACCGCCAAATATGCTCATGTAATATGGCTCACAACCCTACTAGGTCAGTACCCTGCATGACACTATTGACACATAGCTTGAATTTTCTTATTTTTAAATGAAAGCATGTGTTCATCTCTCATCCAAATCTCTCAAACTGACAAAGCGTGTCACATAAATAAATACCTAATCAGCCATATATGGACAACCTTCAGCTCTTGGCAACTGCTTGTCCCTAAACACCATGCACATGCACATTATTTATGGTTAGTTTTAGACTATATCTTACCATGCAATTTGAGTGGGCCTGTGGACAAAAAAAAATATACCACAACAATTTCAAGCTCTATAATTATATTCCACTCCTGCAATTTCTGACCGATGCAGTTCCCGACTCTTACGTTACGGTCGCGTCACATGACTGATGTGTTAGAAATGACACTCCACTAATTACAGCTAATACGACTCCTTTGTGAGAAATGTTACAGGAAATAATACTGTCAACTGCCACTATGCTTATAAAAAGAAAGGAAGCATAGGCCTATAAATGCAAGCCAACCTTTAAAAAGCTCGTTACTCTGAAATGCTCTGGCATTTTCGACCATTAGAGAGAGGATTTGGATTAGTGTTCAGCCTGCTTTGTTCTTCCTATATTATCTCCAGGAAATGAAGACAAAAAAAATGCAACATTGTCTGTAATGAGAGAAACTGACAAATGTAGTTTATACACTACTAGAAATATACAGCCCATCCTGCACATATCTGTGAATTTGTATTAGGTTTCCAGTGAAAGCACTGGTTGGTAAAAATAATAGTGGATCAATACTGTCATTCAAACCTGGGGTGCCAGGTTAGAATGTGTTGATCCGTGCATAAGATCTATCGTAAACGAATATAATTAGGTCAGGTAGTAGGATAGTGAAAGTTGGGTTAGGGTAGGTTATGAACCAGACAGGTTTGATTAGTTTTACAGGTTCACCCGGTACCACCAGCACACTAACAGTAAGTAGGTAAGAATATAATGGAGTATCATATGCCAGGACTGTAGCATCAATGGATAATGTTTCATTCATCACACATTTCATCATGCCCAAGATCCATTGCTATTGATCAGCACTCCACAAAACTGCTACACCCAAAACAACATTCACTACACCATCTTCAATTATTATTTCAATTTGTTTTTACTCCCTGATTATGATCCTGCTTTACTCTCGAGAGTCAGAAACAGATATTGAACATACATACATACTTGAACTTACATTATCACATATAGGAATAAGATCCTACCTAGAAGTTCAGTAAATGCAAGTGAATTCCTGTAACATAACTATGCACCAGGACTATTATTTACTGACAAAAAAAGGTTTACCTCTATTTCCCCTATGGCTTATGCAATATGAGATGTACATTGCAAAAAATGAGTCTTGTAACCTACATTCTTAATACCAGGAAATTCTACGTACCACTTATAATGCAACATACATACACCCAATATCAACTGGTCATCAGCGATTCTACAGTAGAACCCCGTTTACCCAACCTCGGATTGTCCGACTCCTCGGTATATCCAACCATACAGCACCAGCAATAAATATGTTTTCTCATTAAATATGGTAATGTTCTATGCATGTTTTGTGTTGCCTTAGTTAAATTGCAAATAGAGCACAATAGTGTATGTAAAAGATAATAAATACTTCCTTATTTCTTACAAAACCATAATATTGTACCGTAATATTTCATTATTATACGGGTGACGGATAATCGGGGTTCCACTGTACCGGTACCTAAATATTCTCAACAAACCTTGCGTAACATTAGAAAATGTAACCACACTGAAATCACATTTTTCATTAAATGAAAACCTGCCACATATGAACCCCGATACTACACTCCAGTCGTGCTCCAGTATCAGAAATGGACTTTGAGTCATTTACCTGAAGAATAAATATCCCTCCAATCTACACCCATGCGAATCACCTGTTCTTCCCGGACTAGTCCCCCAGCAAAGCAGGCGGCTGGAAACCCAAAGGCCCGGTTTCCTAGAAATCGAGGGGCCGGATCTGTGCCAAATACACGTGTGTGCTTTCCTCCTCCTCTAATCACACCGCATCGTTCTCTTTTTTTTTCCACCCCCGACCTCCCTCTCCCACACCTCCCGTTCCCCTTTCTCCTTGTTGATGGGACTCCGCCTCCGTGAGCAGCCGTGACTGGACGAAACATAGTTGCACAATCGAGAGACACGCGACCGAAACAATACAAATATCAGTCCACCTCCTCCCGCCAATCCCTCCGGATTTGACTCCCTCCCGGATGATCTGCAGGTCGGGTTTCTTACCGGCCAAGCGGCGTCCTTCCCGGCAGTAAGACACGAACAGAACGAGCACAGAAGCCGGACGACGAATCCGAATAATCACCTCCACGCCGCCATCTTTAATTAGCCTTCCGCCCGCCCTCCCCCCTCCTCCTCTCCTCCTTGCCCACTGCTTCAAAGGAGGCCGCCAGAAGGCACCACCGTCGCCTCGTAATAGCTACTAACACTCGCGGCGATTGGATGACGTAACGGCTACTTCATAATCTCACAAATGGGCGGGAATGGAAATATCTAGTTCAGCCGCGATGCTACATTCTGGTCGTCCGAATTCCAAGATGGCAGCTTCCACGACGGATGTTTTCTTCCGTAATTTTAAGGCAGCAGACGACAGTTTTAGTTTTAGGGACTGGAGCATACGGGCTTGATTTGGAAAAGGCAGAGATTGTGTCGCCAGGGACGTATGGACCGTTTGCATCCTGGATTCATTACCTCCAGATACAATATCATACGAGGAGTTTGTGGGTAGGTCGCCTAAGAGGACGTTCATGGCCTTAGAATAGTGGTACGTTCCTTACATTGACACGAACTTGCTGAACTCTTAAGAGTTGCAAGGTTTAAATGAGATGGGTACTTATTTCCAACTGTTCCAAAGTTTGAGAGGCATGTTGAGAGGTGACACGTGGATGTTAAATCTGGAAAATACCTACTAGCTACTACACACCTGAATATCTGGAAACAGGAGCTAATAAATTGGGCTCCTGCTCGAAATTACTTCCATTCAACGTAGGATGAATAGGAACTCCTGATTTTTTGTTAGAGAAACTTTGACATACACAGAATGAAATATTGTCATGACAGACTGACAGTAACAGGTGTAGCCAGGGATAAGGTATTATGCTAGGGAGGGATTTTAATCTTTCAAATCAAGCAACTTTCAGAGTCTAAAGCCCGCTCCACACTGGCTGAATTTCTCCGATGGGGATATTTCTGGACGAGAAATTCAGCCAGTGTGGAGCGCGTCTCCGATCCAGTTTGTGACGTCATCATGCGAATTTTAAATTTCAGTCGATTTTCCATTTTCTCCAACGGAGTCGGGCAGGATTTTTCCATATGAGAAACTCAGCCAATGTAGAGCGGGCTTAATAGCTCATGAACTATGCATCTTTCCATTTAACATTAAAATTGGATTATTTCTAATTTTTTGCCATAATATTACATTAATCTGCAACATTCAAACCTTGTTGATGTACTGTAGTTAATATCTCGTAATTTATTTAACATTGTACAACTAATAAACTGATTAATTATTAACAGTCAGAATTTGAATAAACCTCATTTTGACCATTGTTGAGGCTTAAAAAACAGTTTTTGGGACAGATACAAATATGGATGGGTTATTTTGAAAGCACATAACACTAGCTTTCAGAATATGTCATAATTATTGGCTTGTGTATCAACTTGGGGGGAAGGGAGGGCCTTTTACTGGAAGGCATGTTTCCACATGGCTAGGGCCTGCAGAGGTGGTGTCGTTCTACCACCCCATTGGCACCTTTGGGACGGCACTGAGGGTGTTTAAGCCATCTTTCGCTGATACTGTTTGCAGTGATCGTCACATGTATTTGAGAGTTTGTCTAATTGAACTCTCTTCATTCACCCTCTCCAAAACAATTGCATTTTTGAGTAAAGCTTCATGCTTCTACCCAGTAACATATATCTGCCAAAATGATTCCTTAAACACTCATTGTTAGATTTCAGTATCATGCCTCATAATCTTTTGTTGCAATGTTATTAGATGTCAAGTACCTGATTACAGAAGAGCAGCACAGAGAAGGCAGCCTGCACATCAACAGAGCCAGCAATACCCATTATTGTAGTTTAAAAGCTCCCTCACCAGGTAACACCACAAATACAATTTAATGGCATTCAACATCATCCGAAATTACCACCATTTTCTCTTCTGATGCTTAAGCAATCTGTAACTATGCAAAAATCTGATGAATTAGAAGAGGAGGAATTTGAGAAAAGGTGGCACCCACATCGCAACATAACTTCTAGACAAGAGTAAGTCACAAAAAAATTGCCAAATCTGCTGTCACAATTTGTCCTTTTAGGAATGTGCCCTATAAACATGTATAATAACACCTGTGGTGTGCCTTGCAGTGCAGCAGAATTCCTCAACATGTTCCCAGTGCACATCAACTTGTTGGTAGATTTAGAAGCAGATATATGTAGTGCCCGTACAGAACATCCACTTGAATCCGACTGCCTGGAAAAATCACGAAGCTACATCCGCAGACTGATACGTGATCACTGGTCACGATTTTTGTTGGCTCACCCTGAAAGCTACCGTCAAGATAGCAATTTCCAGACCCTCCTTGCAGCTGCAATAGAAACGTAAGTCCACAGAGATTCTCTATGCTGCCTGTCCCAAGGTTGTATTACAGTCCGGAAAAAGATCCAGGAGACAATTACAAAGGGCATAACTTGATACTATGCAGTTGGTTTTCACAGCACTTGCATACACACTTTGAATGAAACGTTGGTCTAGAATTCTAGATGCTCCCCAACACACCTTGCCATTATTAGAGCTGTTTGTATGAATTGAAATTTAGGGATATTTGATGTAAACATCATCTGAAATTCTTCTTTACTAATTTGTTACATCTAGTCCATAAATAAACCACTGATAGACTTCATAATGAATTAACAACAATGTAAATGTAATCATCTTACTTGCAGCTATGTAGTGGCATCCCTTCATGACTGCATCTTCGCTGCCATCTGCAACCACCATAAGAATATTGACCAAGAGATCCTAGAGCGCAGCATGGATGAGTCAGCCCTGGGATGCCTGTCACTTCCTGACTGGCTACTATGGATCCCAGTCCCATCTGCTGTTGTTGAACTTGCCACCCTGGATTCTCGATGCAGCCCTGCTGACAAGGCAACATGCATGGCAGCAGCCATTGACTTAGTACAAGCGGAGGTGAAGGGAGCCATAGCCGACGCCTGGAGTCTGCAGGAAGGCAATGGGACAGCACAAGAGCTACCCCTGAGCCTGAATAGCGAGAGGTTGCGGGCCCTTCTAGTCCTCCTCCTGTGTAAGGCTCATCCACACCGACTTGCATCAAGCCTTTACTACTGCCAAATGATGCAATGGGCTGCTCCAACCAGCCACCAGGAGGCTCTGTGGCTAATGCAGCAAGCTGTTCAAGACCTGCTCACGAGATCCAGAAGAGCCCGGGAACCTCCAGCTGCAGATGAGGATGCAAACCGGCTGGGCTTAAAGCGAGAGCTCAGCCTGGAGGAGGTGATGCGAGTCACAGAGCAGGTTGAACTCAAGTTTGGGCGGCACTCATCTCAACAGCTAGATCAGAGGGAAGGAGAGCTGAGTCCACCAACCCCTTCGGACTGCCGGATGCGGAGGTTGGCATCCCTGCTGGAGGCTTCATCGTCTGAAGTAGACCTACATGATCGGTCCAGGTACTGGTCGCAGCAAGCAGAGGATGCCAGGAGAGAAGCACAGCTCAAGCGGAGGTCAATGCCCAACATCAGGTAAGAATTAGGATAATTTTGACTGGCCATTTTAAACAGATGACCATTGGCTGCCTCAGATGGCCAAAGCAGAGTAATGTGTGTGGCATGTGGTAGTTTACACTGAAATAACCACTAGCACTTTCCATCAGCCCCAAACAAAATTTTTACAAGCCACTCCCTCATTAATCTGTATACAGTAAACTTATAATAAAAGTTTTGTCTTTCCAGGGACCTGTTGGGATGCTTCAAGAATGATGCCTGCTAATAATAATTCCGTCCAATCATTGTAATATACACTCAGGGTTCAACATTATCAGTATTTTTGCACAATATTTGTTAATTTATATTAGAACACAATGAATGTGAACACATGGAAAAAGCCTTAGAATATGCTGTTGAGTACTGGGTCATCCTCCCTCGCTGCCTTCCTTGCCCAGAATCTGTCTTTTGCAGCTTCCAACGCATCACCAACAGTCCTCTTTGCCCAGACATTCCTCCTAGGTTCCTTAATTTCCTTCACCTCCTCTGCCTTATCTACTTTAACTTCAATTTTAACCTCCACCTCACTTGTACTAGCCTGTCTTTTGGGGCTCTTGCTTGGTGGCAAAGTCTCTTCTTCACCCTCACTGTCGGAGTCATGTCTCCTCTTTTTTGCATCATCCCCCTCTTCCTCCTCGCTGGCCGCCACTACTTCCTCTTCTTCTGATTCAGAAGAGGATTCTCTCTTCCTGTATTGCCTCATCCTATGAGCAGCTTTCCTCGCTGCTTCAACACCTCCTTCACTCTCCTCTTCCTTGGCCTCTTTGCTCTCTTCTTCCTCCTCCTTCTCAACTTTAACTTCAACTGGATCCTCTGCTGCAGAAGTACCAGATGCAGTTGGTTTTGTCACTTCTTCACCCATGGTCTGCCTGCAAGAATGATGCGCACATTAATTTCTAGTAGTAAGGCCTGAAAAGCATGTAATTGCAGTACATATCATTTCATTTACAATAATCATGTCAAGGTAAGGAGGCATTGAAAACAGGTGCATCATATGTGTACTGGCCTGAAAATGTGCCTATAAAATCCCGCAAGATCCTTCTGCTTGGAAACATCCAGGATGGCCTCCACCTCCGCCTGCTTCTTTTCTTCCTCAGCCATCTGCTGGAACTCCTCCATCTTCTTGCGATACGCAGTGGTGACAAATGCTTCCTTATCATCAAACTCATCTCCCTCTTTCTCACGTTCCTTCTGCATCTTGCGCTCTGTGCGCCACTCCTGCTCACGCTTCCTCACAGCCGCTGCTGCCAGAATTGACTCTATGTACTTTGGCTGCACGTAGGTATGAACAAAAGTAATACATTAAGATCAATAATATCATACACCAAAATAATAAATTGCAAAGATGCTACTAATAACCACATGTAAAATACAAGTAGGCTGTAGAAAAATGTTTGCAAAACGCAGATGCCAACATACACATATTATGTGTGTACCTAAGCAGTGTGACAGAGTTGCCCTTTCGCAAGTGATTGAAAAACTGCACTCTTGACACCCATTCTGACACCTCTTTCTCATGAGGCTACCATGGCAGCGCAGCCAAGGCAGCACCTCCAGGTCTTTGCATTGCTGCAAGCATAGCCTCTCACATGTCGTGGTGGCCGCCTCCTTGGTTACACTGCCAGAACGCTGCCAGAAGTACTAGTGGCAGCCAGTGTTTTCATTGAATCATATGAAGCCTTTCATACAGGATGCGACTTTTGTGCTGCCAGACGTGCATTTTGGGACTATAGCTCGGCTGGCAGCATGCCCGTGGTGGCAAACAAATCTGAAGCATGTGGCCAGAGCAAAGCGCTTCATTTATGCTGTGGTGCTGCCAAGGTGGCCTCATGTGAAAGAGACCTACCACTGAGAAAGTGGCCATCTCCCTGCTCCAGCCATGGTAGGTGCAATACCAGACACTGGTTTTTAACCCCACATAATAGGCTGGACCCCGCTGCCCGGCCCATCAAGAAATGGTCAACAGACTCCTCACCTTCTTTTCCTGTGTGTCCTTCTTTTTGTGGGCATCCCTCCTGCTCTCTTGCATCTCATCATAGATCTCATCATACTGATATACACTTGGATCTTCTGCCAGAGCCTTCTTCATGGCCTGCTTTGCTTGCCGTTGTTGCAAGCTCTGGTGAGTGCTCTTCTGCAATATGAAACAAAAAATTCATCCTGGGAATCAAACTCCGGACCTCGGAGCTGGAAGGATGTGGTTACTACCCACTACAGAACTCCCTTATGAAACTGGTGTGCTTCCGAAGGGATTACCTTGAGCGACTGCTTGACCCAGTCCTCCGAGGTGGGTCCCCCTTCGTCCGAGTCGCTGTCATTCCCGAACACGGACACCTGCTTCGGCTTGCTTGGTGCGGCCGGTGCCGAGCCCTTCTTCGGCAAGTGGACCAGTCCGTACCTGTACATCGGGGAGACAGACATTATTAAATGCTACAAACAGATCTGGGATGACTCCGGACAGAATTTCCTCCGGAACGGTTTTCAGACGTACTGCTTTTCCGACGCCATTTTAGGTGCTGCTGGCAACACTGGGTTCATCCGTGTCTTCATCTTGCAATCAAGTTTTCTTCAAGTTAAAAATTTGCAACATTTAAACTACTAGGACTTTAAATGTTCATCATTATGGTCGTAATGGATGTTATTTAAAACTTACAGAATCACGGCAGAGTAGCCAACGCAAAAGGCGCCTAAATTGAACTTATTTATGAAGTGACTTGTTAAAATGTAAGGAGGAGGAGGAGGGAGAATGATCAGGAGGGGGCTTATCCCTGCCTGGAGTGACTGACAGGTCCAGAGTTATTGTATCAGCTGCAAGTGTCATCAAAGGACATTTTTTAAGATGCATCCCAGCTTATACGACCATTCATGCAATACACAAGTTTGGTTTCAAACTTTCAATCATGGTTCCAATTGAATTTTTCATTTTTCATTTTCACTCCGATCCAGGTGCCCAATTTATTATTCCTAGGTGGTGGAATATAACTCATAACCTGCTCATAACAGGTCACCTGGATCATAGCACAACAAACTACTTTTTTTTTTGAAAATGACAGCTTCCAACAATTTCCTATAACTAAAGCAACCCGCACATTGGCACACCCTGTAGCCTACATGTTCTTCTGATTGAAGTAGAAACTCTCCATTTCAGATACAAAATGCAGATTATTGTTGTTGTTGTTGGTGGATTTATTTTTTTTTTTTATATATTATTATTATTAATTATATATTTTTATTTTTATTATTTTTTAGCTACCCCGTGATAGAGCTCGTGGCTCTATGCCTCTTAGGGGGGGAAGGGGAAGTTCCCAAGGGAGGGTGCAGTGCGATAGCCACTTCTGACATTCTTTAACACCAGGCCTTTTCTCCTGGCCCCGAGCAAAGAAGGGCTCTGGCATGTCGGGAGAAAAGCGGAAAAAGACCCGGCCAAGCAGAGGTGACGGGGACGGGATTTGAACCGCGGCATCCCGCTTGGCTGGCCAGCGGCGTAACCGCTACACCACCATGCCGCCCCAACTACAAAAAGCAGTTAGTGCAATCATAAATGACAGAAAACCTGTTTATACGAGTACATGGGTGAATACAAGATCCAATATATGTTAATACGTCTTTGGTGGTTTTCTCCAGTCGTTTCCATTCACACAATGTATTCCATGCCACTGCAGATAAACTAGAGTCCCAGTGGAATAAAATAATAAGCAAAGTGTAGGGTGGGACTACTTCAAAAAGTAGAAATAGACTGCTCTTTCTATGTATGTCAGTTTGAGTTTCTGTGGTGAAGATTCAGAATTTAAATAGTGAATTACTTTTTGATGTACCCTCGTATATAGTTTCTTTTCAACAGCACTATTGTGAACATTACGTGTGATAGTGTCAACAGATTTTAAGACTTTTACATGTAACATAGCATGTAGGAAGAGCCTGGAATTCAACTCATGGAACTGAATCTGATGTATTAATGAGGTATTCCTGGCCAATGTAGATCACATGCAGGAGTATTCTACCAGTAAAAATTAAAATTTAGCTACATCAGAGAATGGTCAAGCATGTTTATTAATTTGCACACATAATACAGTCACAGAAAATAAAACTGGCAAGTGGAATGTCATGAAAAAGTGTAAACATGAAAATACTGTACAAAAAGGAAGAATTAATTACTCCCTGCACCACCCTCCACCCCTCCGCCTCTCTTTGGTCCCTCCTCCTTCTGCATTCCCAAACCGAATCTTCCTTCCCCCACTAGCCACTTGCTGATTGAGCAGTGATGACGATGCTGCGCTCAAATCAGAAGCTACAGACAGGGTGTCCTGTGAGATGCTGTCCAATTCCTGCGCAACTGAGCCACTGAAGCTAAATTCTCCATCAGCTTCATCCTCAACTCTTAAAGATACTCTGTCCAAACTGCTATTGTCAGTCGACTCGCTTGGAGCAGCAACTGACTCCATGCTGACAGCTATTCCTGGAGTCTGTTCCTGCACAGTCTGCTCTCCATCACTGGCAGTGCTGATAGAGCAGAAGCTGAGGCCATCCTCATCCTTGAGTGCTTCTCTCCCTACCAGTTTAACAATGGTTGGCTCCCCGCCAATGGTGGCCCCAACATACACTGACCCCGGAACATCTGCTGCTCCTAAGTACTTGCACCGTGGTAAGTCCAGGATTGCAGGGGGAGTTGTATCACTATCCTTTATGAATGCCTTGGGTGTCACCCGAATGACCTCTGCTGAATCAGAGTGGAAGACGAATAGGTATGGCTGCTCAAAAGCTGTGGATCAAGAAGAGTTTCATAAATTGTTTTGCCCTTTGCCATTAAATGCGTGTATCAAAATTTAGATCCCATCTGCATGAACAGAAATATTGCGTGAGGCAGCAAATCTTGTTAGCACCCTGATGGGGAGGACAGAGACATCGAAAGAGATGGAGTTGCCTGAGGAGATTGCAAGTTTGGTTCTTCAGATGGACTAAAATTATGAAGGTTCAAAATACCATCTTGATGCAGGGTAGTCCACAAGATTTCAGCTGCTACCGATTTGACTTATATTATGAACACAGGGTATTACCTAATCTCAAATGTAAGGACCATTTGTAAAAATTGTTTATTCTAAAAATAAAAATGTCATGGCCACGATCTTTAACTACCACTTCACAGAACCAACACTACATCAATATAATTTTGAGATTCAGCACGATATTCTGCAAGATTATATCAAACCCTCTTGCTACCAACCCTATTCCTTCATCTGTTGGTCATTCGTTAGGTTCTCACCTGGCAGAAATTTTTAAAGCCACGAAACATGTGAAGGTCATTATACCCCCTGCCTGAACTATAGCCCTATGTGGATGCTCAATGGCATTCCACTAGAATGGTTGAAGAAGGACATACAAGAGTGCCTAACCACATGGTGCTAGACATCATCTTCCTCAATATGGTGGCTGTTAATAATTGGGAGTTACTTTTTGTTTTTTTTGTTTTTTTTGTTGTTTTTTTACGTTACCCCGTGCTAGGGCCATGGGCCCTTTTAGGGGGGTGGATTACCACCATCTCCTTCAATTTTCAACTTTTTCTTCTAACTCCGGTGCAAGGAAGAAAGGACATGGGGAAAGGATAGGGATTTTTGGGGAGGGAACATGGGTGCAAGGTGCACGTCTGAATAACGGGTCATGTGCTGTTCCCCAGGAGGTTAGGTTGCCAGACACCTCCTTGGTGCAGGTCAGAGACCCTCCCGACGCAGGTGAAAGGATAGTTCCCCAGGCGGGGATCGAACCTGGGGCCTTTCACTCAGCAAGCCGTGACGTTACCATCACGGCCACCACACCTCCCCAATTGGGAGTTACTTTTTATGATTATATGGCCTAAAGGTCCCAACTTTTGATCCGGTAATATATGAAACAGACTGTAATGATAATTGTTTACTGACCAAACTGTTTGGGTGGCCTTTTCCATCCAACCTCTTTCTCCCTAGTTCTGCTTCCATAAGCATCCACAAAGAGTCCAACTGCACTGAAGCATATCAGCAGCTCTTCTGGGCCAATGCGTACCACAGCCATTGGGCAACCTAACATGGGTGAATATGGTGGGAGGAAGGGAATCAGGGAGGAGTCAGAGGGGTCAAGAAAGTCTTCTATTGTGATTGACTCTGTGGTTAGGTCCAGTTCCAGTAGTCGATTACTGGATGCCAAAAGAGAACCCCTCCCGGTGAGAAGCACACAAGTGCAGGGCTCTCCTCTCGGAGTGGAGAAGGAGCGCCCAATGGTATAGTTGCCAAACTCTGGGTCCCAACGAAGGAGGCTGGAATGATACAAAGCATTGCTACTTATTCAGATTGTGGTCATTTCAACAAAGGTAAGGGTTGGGAACTTACCATAGCTTGCTGGGAGTAGCCACACATAAGTGATCTCCTCCAGCATCAAAAGTGACACACTGGGAAAGCCCATCCACTCGCTGGACTTCCACAGCTGGCTTGGAGCACCTCTGTGCTTGTGCTGATGCAATTAAAGTCACCAGACCTGTTTGTACTAGTAAGCCATCCACAAGCAGGAGAGCCACTCCTGTGTCTTCTGCCAATTTGAAGGCTGTCACCTCTCCACTGACACCAGCAATACAGACAGTGGCACCATCATCCAGGTGCAGGGACTGCAGTCCTTCAGAGGTTCCCAGAAGCACTATCTGTGGTGTCAGTTGCAAGGCACAGTTAACTTGTAACCCAGCTGTTGCATCCAAGCGGGTAATGCCTGGCACATTTGCAATAATGGCACGCTCTGGCTTAGGGGGTGGTTCTGCAGGCTCAATGGGAGAAGCCTGAAAATTTTAAAAACATTATTCATTTCCAATAATATTGCTAACAAATCAGTGTTCAAACTAGAAGCATTATTGAATTATTGGAAGGGCAGGAAATGTCCTATGGGTAGTATGTGAAGATACAGCTTGTTTTGCTTCAATGTGTCAAGGAAGATATTCCATGCTCCTTCCAGTTTATTAGTAAAGGTATGAGAATTCACCTCCACAGCGAAAGTCACTCTGTTCTGCTTCTGAGTTGGTCTCGGTGTTGTGGCAGATCCTGCTGATTTGTGGCTAGCTAGAGTTGCCCTCAGCTTGATCAGTTCCTCTTCCAACACTCGGCACTTTTCCCTTTCCTGATGGAGCTTACGCTCAAATGGGGCATGCCCTTCACTGCGTCCAATGATGGGTGTAGGTGGGGTGTTCTCCTTGTGCCTCACACTTCCAAACAACTTCTCAGTGAGAGTTTTTTTTCTCTTAGCCTCAGCTTCCTCTGCTCTATCCTGTAGAAACTGGATCAGCTTAGTCTGCTGAGAAAGCGTGGCTTCCATCTTCGTTTCTCTCTGACGAGTGGCTGCTTCCACCTCACTAGCTACTGCCTCCAGCTCCATGACCCTTGTCCTGTATTCCTCACATTTACCAGCTACGTCTTCTAATGCCTGAGTCAACTGACAGTTGGATTCACGAAGGCTCGCGTTTCGAGTCAGCTCCCTGGCTACCTCCTCTTTCAACTTGGTCACCTCACTTGAGTTCCTGGAGAAGTCACGCTCCAGGCGGGAACGGTCTACTTCTAGCTGTCCACACTCAGCTTCCATTGTGTTTGCCTTTTCCACCAACTGCAATGACATGCGAATCAATGAACATGTGACTGCCTGGTAGGTATTCCTTCACTGCTGCTTTTAAAAATATATAATAATTAGCATGTTGCAAAATGTCTAGATTGCACACCTGCTGGGCCATTTCCCTATACTCCTCCAGCTGCTTCTCCAGCACAGATTGCCTTTCTGTGCTAGAGGCATCGATTGACTCAAGTCTTTGCTCAGCAGCCTTTGCTTTGCTCTCAGAAAAGGCTCGAAGAGACTTCTCCTCATTCACCATCTGTCTGGCCTTACGCGCATCTTCCCTCAGCTCTTCACACTGCCTTGCCAATTCAGACCTGAAAGTAGTGAGTGTGAGTAACATCGTATCCTTCTTGCTTGGCTGCATAATTTGCCTAGAATTCCAAAAACAAAAGGCATATCAAAAGTTTCCTCAAAAGCACTCACTTTTCTTTTTCCAGATCAACAATTTCCCCATCATACTGTTTCACCAGTGTTTCGAAGTCCTTCAACTGTTCATCGAACATCGTGCAAGTATCCTTCAGCACATTGTTGTTCTGTAATATAATTTTGTCTTTTCATTTGTCCACCTGCACTGTAATTATGACCTTCAAATGAACCTAAAAATGAGACCTGTGCACTTCAAGAAATTAACTTTGGCAAGAAAGTAACGGCTCTTCCAATATAAGGAGTAAGAAATAACATTGTTACCATTAGCTAACATCTTCATTGGTTTAGTCCTTTACTCTCTGGAACTACGACTTTCTTGATGCACTACTTACTGTAATTACCTCTTACAGGTCTCACTTTTTAAACTGTAATTATTTTCTTTATCTAACTACAAGTTTAATTGAAAAATTTAGCTGCATACCATCAATAGATCTTGAACTTTGGCACTGCACTTCCCAGCTTCTCTCCTGACCCTTTCTACCTCCTGCTGAGCTTCTCTCCATTGATCCTGAGCAGCCTTGGCCTCTGCCTCAGATTTCTTCTGTGCTCTCCTGGCCTCCTCTTCCCGTTCCTTTGCTTTCCCAGCCTCAGCCTCCCTTCTCCCTGCCTCTGCTATGGATCGATCCAATTCTGTCCTAGCACGTTGCAGATCTGCTCTCAGGGCCTCCATGTCTCTTTGCAGGTCAGTCACTTTCATGTTGGCTGTATCTAAGTCTGCTCCAATCTTTTCCTTCTCCTCTTCAACCCTTTCTTTTGCCTCTTCAGCCTCTTTGCACTTCTTGGCCAGGGCATCTGCTCTGTCTCTGGCCCTCTTTAGGGTTTGTTCCTGCCCTTTAGCCTCCCTCTCAGCCATCCGTAGATCTAACCTGGTATCCCCAGCCTCCTTCTCCTTCTTGCGAAGCTCAGTCTCCAGAGACTTGGTCTTTTCTCGCTCTAGCACCAACAATTCCCGGCTCTTCTCCAGCTGTCCCTCCAATTTCTCAATCTGTAACATGCAACCAAATCTGAATCAGTTACAGGACAGGCATTTGATACAGCACATGGAGTTAAATATTATTTCATAATACATTATGCCTATCTCAGGTCCAATTGCACTGGCTCCAGAAAAATAAATTTTGTCAGCTGAAAATCAAACTGAAATGTTTGTTATTCAAATGCAGAACAAGACCTTTCTGGTTACTTTTCAGCCGACAAATTTTTCTGGAGTCAGTGCAACAGGTCCTATGAATAAATGGAGACACTACAGCAGGAGCATCTGGTAGGTAATATTGTATATATTTTTTCATTGGAAGGTTGGAATCAATATCAGCAAAGAGCAACTTCAACGGACATCTCAAAATTAGATCTGCCAAACTTTCAAAAATTCCACCATTAAAGACCTGTTCCCAAAGCAGCTTTTTAATGCATAATTGCTGTGACAGTGATTGGGAATGCTACAGCAAGAAAAAAGCTGCACCAGTACCTGTAGCATTCCTGGCCTGGAATACTACTGAAATTATACATCGAAAGTGGACAGGCTCCCAGCTCTTCACGATCAGCCCCAGATCTGCTGTCGGATGTAAGAAGACCGTAACTCAAAAACTAGTAAGGGTGAAAGTTGTATACACGCCCTGCACTAATCCCCTCTGATTCACAGGGGATTAGTACAGGGCGTGCATGCGACTTTCACCCTGACTAGTCACGTGGTTTATGGACGACCCCTAAGAAGAAGTCTTCTTTATACATCTGACAGCAGAGGTAGGGGTCACATGATCAGTTCAAATACAATTCTTCCCTGCCCCCTGCCAAACTTTTTCCAAGTCGCCATGGTGTCCATGTTTACGATGATGCCATAGCCAGGGAGCATATACTACATAAGAGGCGCAAACATTCGATTTTTTTCGTCTCTCTGTTTATGGCGTTGCCAAGGCTGGCGGCCATCTTGAAGTGTGTGGTATGTCAACGAGGTATAAATAGGGTACAGGCAGGTCGTCAAGGTCCGCGGGATCCGCCATCTTTGATGGTTTGGGCTGCCATGGCAATACACGGCAATAACAATTTACTTACCCATTTTCCAATATCGAATTCAAATTCGCGCGTGTTCTTGCCGTGTATTGCCATGGCAGCCAAAACCATCAAAGATGGCGGACCTTATTTTTGCCTGTACCCTATTTATACCTCGTTGGCATACCACACACATCAAGATGGCTGCCGGCCTTGGCAACCCCCTATAAACAGAGGGACGCGAACAACAAAGGCGCCGACAGAAGTTTGCGCCTCTTATGTAGTATATGCTCCCTGCCATAGCTGAGTGGATGCAGTTGATTTTGCAAACAGCATAATTTGACCTGGCTGTGACAGTGGCAGTGGGAGGGCGCTGTCACAGTGATCTTGTGTGTAAAAATATATAAAAAACTGCTTTGGGAACGAGCCTTTATGGGCTTTCCCCATACCTGCTGCTGCAACAGGTTAAGGTCCTGAGGGGAAGGTGTGTCTGTATTTTTTTCCTCCAAGCGCTGCACATTAGACTCGAGCCTTTGGAAGAGCTGCTCCAGCTCATGAATCCTGGCCTGATTCTCCCTCTTCTGTTCCTCCACTTGCTGCAGCTCTCTGCTCAGCTGGAACTTCTCTGCCTCCACTTCTTCAATCTGGGCTTGCAGGCGTGACACCAAATCCTCCATCTGACGCTCTTTTGTGACAAAGCTTTGTTCCTGGTGCTCCAGAGATAAATGGGACTCTTCCAGTTGGCTCTCAACCACCTACAAATATACATATATCATCTCATCATTATGCAAAAACTAAACTTGAATGTATAGGTGCATTCACTTGGGTTTACTGGAGGAACTGAAGCAATATGATCATGTGGAATGATGGACTGCATATGTTGGTTATCTTTGAAAGTTACTTTAAAGATTGCATGTGCAATGTAACAACACTATTCATGATTAATAATGCCTGATAATTCATAATAAGGCAGGTAAAATATAAATTTTACTCACACTGAGCTTGCTTCTAAGATGTGCACAGTCTTCCCTGTCCTTCGCAAGCCTCTCTCTCAGCTGCCCCTCTGCTTCCCACCTTTGCTGCAATGCCTGCATCTCAATAAGCTGGGTTCTTAGCTCATCCCTCTCCTGCCTCAGCCGCTCTGCTTGGCTTTCCAACCCATCAATCACCTTCAGGCTCTGCTGCTCCAGCTCTTCCAACTCTGCCTTACCCTTCCTCTCGGCCTCCCTGGCCTCTGCTTTTGCCAGGTCAACCTCCTTGTCCTTCTCTGTCAACCTAACTGCATGCACCTCCACTTCTTTATCCATGTGTAGCTGCAGCTCCTGGGCTCTCTGGTGAGCAGACTGTAGTGCAGCCTCCATTTTGGTCTGCAAGCAACCAATGCTACTCCTGCGACGCTCCTTGCTCTTAGACAGGCGTGACTGGAGGTCTTGGATGCGAGCCATCAATGAGGCCTTATCTTGTTCAGCTGTGTTGGATCGTTCTTCTGCCCTTTTGGCCCTGTCCTCCATCCTTCTACCATTCTCCTTCTCTTGCTCAATCTCCCATTCCTTTGCCTTCATTCGTTCATCTTCTTCCCGCTTCCACCTGGCTTTCATTCCGTTGATCATCTCCACTGCTTTTTCCTCTGTCTCTGCCCGACGTTTGTGCTCCAAGGCAATGTGTCTGTTCAAGGTCTGAAAAATTTGTTGAAAGACACAAATTTATTTTTAACAAATTCAGTGCTGCAGACATTGCATGTAAAAGAATAGAGTATATCCCAATGATCAATATTATCATTATGTTTTACTTCATGTCATATTCCAAAATTTTGCATCACTCTGGAGTATCCAGTGCTGAACAAGTATTTTTTTCAAGCCTGCAGTTCACTTTTTTCACACTACAGGAGGCTGGGAAGTTTTCTCACTTGACATGTCAACACCACTTGGGTTAACAGTGAACAGTGTTGTTTAATGGCTGCGTCTAGTGGCACTTATTTTACTCCAGTTGGGATGTGTAAAATGTAAACTTTTTTACTGTGCCAATGACAGCAACAACACTAGTGCACTGCAATGTTATGTGTCAATTAATAGATAGAAAAACTGTGTCACATATTTGTTTGTTACGTTTTGATATCATGCTGAGATTCATGTCAACTTACAAGCACAAAATGGGGCAGGTGGCCTGGATCTTTCTGCATGTGATGATGCTTTCAAAAGGTTTATTTAACCTTCAAACAAGATATACGAATCTTCGCCCATGTGCATTATCATATTCATGTGGTCGGGAGTGAAAGTCAAGGGTGCTCTCTCTTTTTGTAAAAGTGCAAAGTAACTTTAGTGTGACTGCCATTTGCAACAGGGCCTGTATTCTCGTAGAAACGATCGGCTCGTAGTGACGAATGATGACACTAGCTGAGGGGAGAGGGCGTGGCAACGAAATCGGTTGATATCAACATGTTTGAACTGGGTAGGCCCTGATCAATAATATTTGTAAACGAGTTCGGTGGGCCCCAATTCAGGATTAATAAACAACAGGCTCGGTAGGCTCCGATTGAGGATTATAACGAGAAGGACCAATCTCAGAGAAGGATGCGAATTTGTTTGGTTTTCCCACCGAGTCTTCCTGATAGAGTCATTGTTGTTATCACCTGCTGCTTCCTCAACGTTCGGTTCATGTTGGCCGCCATATTTCTCAGTTCGAACTCAAAGCTGCTTCACAACCGAATCGTTATTGACATTACAGCACCAAATTTGGAACCGAGGGGCCTGGCAACAAAGAGCGGGGGTAAGGGGTGGGGCCTAACCGCCGGCAGTCCAATCCTGTGAAAGCAGCACAGATCAGTTCACACTATTTCAACATCATCGCTCGTCACTCGTCAGTACGAACAGATCGGCGCTGTGAGAATACAGGCCCAGAAGTTTCAATTTCCAATCTCTCAATAACCATTTACAAGAAATTTTGGCAGAAATTATGCCACTGATAGATTAAAATTTGAATATATTGATGAATTCTTCATTCATCATCATCATCATTGACATTGTTTCTAGTGCTGCTACGGCTACTACTTGAATGATAGATTAGTCATCATGAGTTAACATTCGCACATTGTTGATTATTTTGAACAAAGGAACTAGGCTTAAAAGGAAGGACTTACTCCCACTTGTGTCTTGTACTCAGTAGCCTTCTGGTGCAGGTTGTCTGCTTCCTGTTCCAGTTCTCGTATCTTTGCTTGGAGCTGACTGTTGCTTGCTGAATGGTGTGAGCAGCGATCCCCCTGTCCCAATTCCATGTCTCTCAACTTAGACTGTAGGTCACGACACTCCTTCCTCCACTGGTCTAGGTCTGCCTGCGAATCCACACTCCGCCTTATACAAGCAGATGTTGTGTTCATATCGCCGTTGACAGAAGCATCCCCTTCAGCCCCATTACACTGCTGGATGAAGGTGAACCCAACAAAGGGGAGGTTCTGTCCACTAAAACCTTCCCTCTTGTTACCACTTGGGAAATCATCTACAGAGAGGTCTCTGGTTTCAAACTCATCAAAATTAGATGTGTCGTCCTGGCTGCTTACGTGTGGGACAAAGGGTGGGACCACTGCAAGGACAATAAGTTACGTTAGCTTGACAAAGGCCAGCCAATTGCATTGCAGTGGGAAGTTACTCAGTTGCTATGACCTGCGCTTAGCCTGAGTAACTTCCCAAAAGTTTGTCTCACCCTGATCTAAAAACAACATGAAAATACTGCACTCACCCCATGACACGAGCATTTTTCACCTGTTTATTTGAGTTCCCACAGTACTGCCACTGTGTACAGTGCTGGACATAATAGCAGTCCCTAATTTTTTTTCTGTTGTGGGTGGCACCAGTGTTGATGATGCTGTCACCTGTCAACCACACCGCTGGCGGGAGGAAAAGGCCAGATTCAAACATCAGCCCATGATGGGCGCTTACAGTGTCCTTGCCATTGTTGCCACTGTTTACAGAGCGCTCGTGATGCTGGGCGACCCAGCGATGGCCTGCCTGCTTACAAAAGGCGCATTCACACGAGCGACCTTCGGCCAGGAAGTTTCCTGGCCAAAGGTCGCCAAGCCCGTTCACACGCAAGTGGCCAGGTTCGGCCAGGAAGGGAAGGTCGCCACCCGAGCCAGGAAAAGGTGGCTGAGCTGGCCATGCTCCGGAAGATGGCTAGCCATGGCCAGCGAAGGTTGCCAGGAGTAACGCATGCGCAGTAGCGGCACTCCCAAGCGCCTCGCGATGCTCACTTGTCCCCCAACAACGTCGCTCGTGTGAACTGGTACTTTCGATTCCTGGCCAGCCGCTGGCCACGTTTCCGTATTGGCCAGAAATTCCTGGCCAAGGGTCGCTCGTGTGAATGAGCCTAAAGTAAGCGCCCATCATGGGCTGATGTTTGAATCTGCCCTTTTCCTCCTGCTGCCGACGCGGTTGCCAGGTGACAGCACCATCTACACCACAGCCATGTTTACATTGGTGAGGGGTTGTGTGTTTATCACACCAGCTCGTCAGGTAGGCCTGTGAAGTAATTCATGCCATGTGCTTATGTACTGCTTTGTTCAGCAGTGCCAAGGCTACATACCAATAATTTTTTGTCAAGCAGGCAGAGTGACAAAAAGTTGGAGTAGGCGCGAAACATACCCCCCTGCGCCACCTCTTGCGCATATAAGAATTAACCCCGCCCATATGGCATGAGAGGAGGGTCACATAGATGGCCTCAGGATCAAGCCTGGACAATAGACGATCTTATTCACTAGTGTTTTCAAGTCTCGTCCCCTAAGTACCAAAGCAAGCGAATTTTTTGCAGATCCTTGCAAAAACGCGAACGTCTTATTAGGGTTAACATCTACAGTACTTATGTAAATTGCAACAATTTTCATTACGTATAGAAACCATTTGAAGCAAATGGTTGAGCTAAAAAAAACTGCTCTCTAATAATATATCAATGATTGAAAATAACTCAATCTAACTCACAACACTCCACCTGTGTTAGAGAATACAGACAATATTTGCTCTTTGCAAGTTCAGGATTCACAAATACACCTATTCAACAAGGTGAGATAATATTCCAAAGTCACTGCACTCACTGTTTCCAATGCTGCTCCACTGAATACCAATAAAGAACTTGTGCCTCATAATCCGATCATGTTTGAGACGTCTTCCTGCCTCGGTAAGAAGTGAAGCTACCAAATCCTTGTAGTCAGAGCTCACTTCTGGTGAGTCAGGAAACTGGAGCTTATTCTGAAAGGCAAGGACAACTTTTATTAGCCACATTCATGCATTATTACGAACAATTGACACACATGCCACAGCAGTTGGCCTGAGCGGTTGGCTTGTCTGAAGCTCCTGCAACCGAGTGATGTTGTGCAAACACCCCCATTTTTTTCTGGTTTCTTCGTCGTGAAAAGTGACTAGTCTGAGGAAGTTATGGCTCCGTTGACCTGGGGAGGGCACTGGAGACCTTAAAAAAGGACCTAAGGGCAGAGATTGGACAGGACTGGAACTCTTTGGTTACATTTTTACTTGCTTTTTGGGATAGGATATGGACAGAAGGAAGCGGCTGTGGCCTATTATTTAGGAAGCAATCCCGGAATTCTCCTGGGGGGACCGTGGGAAACCACAGAAAACCACAGTCAGGGTCGCCGGCCCCGGGAATCGAACCCAGGACCTCCCGATTAGCAGTCGAACACATTATTCACTCCACCAAACTGCTTTGGTAGATGAGATGAGTTAAAAAATTATTGGCAGGGATTTGCTAATGCTAGCTTCGCCTGCCCACACTAATTCTTGTGGTTGGAAAAAAAATCCTTTCAGGGTTCCTCACAAAATGAGGTTAGTGTGCAGGTTCCACACACACAGCTGGGGTACCATATCAAGTTATGCGAATTATAAACCTGAAACTAAAGGTAGATTATCATCATTAAAGATGCAACTTACCCTATGATTAATGATGTTGGAGCAAGTGACCGCAACTCCATCCCCAGAAAATGGTGTGGACCCATACATCATCTCATATGCAACTATGCCCAGTGACCAGTGGTCACACTCGGATCCATACGTTCTAGTACTGGAAGACATGGCAGCCAACACTTCAGGAGCAATGTAGTCTGGGGTGCCTACTGGCATCTCCCCTCCAGTGACCATCCCATCAGGACCCAGACGCGCTGCAGACCCAAAGTCAGCAAGTTTCAGGTGGCCACAACGATCCAGCAGCACATTCTCAGGTTTGATATCCCTGTGGGCATATCCCATCAGATGTAAGGCATGTATTCCAAGGGCCATTTCTGCCAAATAAAACTGGGCCATATCTGGTCGGAGCCTCCCATCAAACCGGTCCAGCAGTGCCAACAAGTCACCTCCAGGATGAAAGTCCATAACCAAGTATAGGCGTTGGGCATCTTGGAAGGCATACTGGAGGCCAGTGAGCCATGGAGAAGTAGCTTTTGCCATGATGTCTCGCTCTTCTTCAAAAAATGCTGAGTTGCGTTTGGAAAGAACCTCTCCCTTACGGATACTTTTCATGGCATAAACATCCCCAGTCTGCTTTTCTCGTACCACCTGTACTTCTCCAAAGTGGCCACGTCCAATCACACGCTTCACCTCAAAGTCACTAATGTTGACCTGCAGGCGACGGGCCTCTCGAACTGTGGGGCGAACTAGTAGCCAAAAATGGTATTGCATTAGTGGTCAGTGTTGAACTTAAATAGCCAATATATTCTGCGAAAGAATTTTATGCTTTGTTACTTTGAAACTTCAAAAATAAAGCTAGAATAAATTTAATGCATTGCATTTATCTCGGAATCTGTGCATAGAGTTGGGGTAGTTTGTATGAAATTTAGTTGAATAAATTGCTCTTGCTTGCATAATAATCTAATTTCAAATCAAGCTATGATAACCAAAATGTCTACTCCATGAATAATCACATACAGTATATGGGTCAAATATTGTATCCTGCACTTAGGCACACTCAATAATGAAATCAAAGATCAGGCGTTGATATTTAAAATGTGACCTACTTGTAAAACTGCACCAGGGCAGACGAATACACTCTACTCCCGATTTAATCAGATCCTGATTTAATTATTATCAAAGTGAAATAACTATTTCAGTGCAAATTCCACAATATTTAGAGCAGTGCAAATGACGCGAGCCTGCAACCTGTCTTCAGCGGAACTTGTCCATTACCAAAGTCCCACTCACAGTCGGTCCAGGACAAGCACTGTCAATGTTTTATCGCACACAAAATCCAGTCGACTTCAGAAAGCTCTGCAAATTAAGTTACCCTCATACAGGCAGTTTGTGTTGCTTTTTATCAAGCAATGATCATTCAAAACCTCCTCAACACCTTTTTTAAAAAGTCCCACATTATTAATTTTCCCCCCAACTTTATTTATGGCTTTGATATGCCTCAATGCGGATTTACAAACTAGTTATTTCATTGGCTCATTCGCTGTGGGAGGGCAGTAATACCAACTCACACTTGTCAATAAAGACTGCAACATTGACATCGTTCCTGAGGGTCTCATCCTGGATGCACTCGTCATAGAGGAGGAAGAGGGCATCCAGCAGTCCATCCCTGCTGACCAGGTGACTGGAGCTGGCAGAGGATGAGCCGGCGCCCCTGTCCAGGACGGCCCCTGCTTTGCCCAGGAAAAGGGCGTTGAGACGGGCCGTCCTAGCGCTGACGGGTTCCCCAGATGCGGGGGCCGTTGACGAGGCCATCTGGTTCATCTTGGACTTATCCTGTTGCCTCCTGGCCGCAGCTGTACGCAGGACACCCTTCCGACGTCTCCGTCCCTCCGCGGCCGTTACGCTTTTTCCCTCCTCCTGCAGCCGCCCCAAAGCAAACATGGCCGCGTCCTATTCAAAATCAGGCTCCTCCCACCGACCACCGCGATTGGTGGGCCTATCGCATTAATTGCCGGCCACCCTCACAATAATAATAATTATACACAATTAATCCGGGCAATCGGGAATTATTCACCTCCTCGAGTGCCCGTTCACCTAGTTGAACCCAGTGGGGACGATGAACAAGAACGATCCCATTTCAAACATTCAAAAATGCAGGGTTGCCAAGTGACCACCAAGCGTGCATGTTTATTTTTATTTTTTTGACCTGAGTGACGTCAGGGGGCGATGAATGCAATGAATGAGGTTCTCCAAGGGGTTCTCCTGTAATTGATGCAACACCCACAGTACCTTTGCAAAAGCAGAATCAGCATTTCAGGAGATTTGCAATAATTTATTTCTTTTACATTTTCGCACTTATAATGATAAATTGACAATTTTTACTGCAACAAACATAAACTTTCATTTAACATTAACTAGGACTAGATTTTGGATTGCATAAAAGAGGGACTGTGCACTAATACTGCAATCGTTGTGCCACTGAAAAATACAAAATTACCCTGTACATCAAAGTTAAGGGACATTATTCTGTCACTCAGGTGAGGAACTGTCAGGCCAAACATACTGGGCTAGGGGCTACCTATGTACTGTACCAATTTTGATTCACATCGGCCTGGCAGTTCCTTAACCACCTGCCAATAATGCATGTCAGTGAACAATCCCCTAAGTTTGCTGTGCTGAGAACGGTGGCCCAAAACTGATTGACTAAATAACATTTCTGTGCAAATGAGCTAAAACTCTACGGAGCCCACATTTACAGATCCAACAATTTTGTACTGTGTTATCAGAAAATGCAAGGCAAATGCAACATACTCTGTATGCTTCCCGTGCAATATAAACACTTCCTATTTCATAATATCCATACATTTGCTGTACGTCACCTGGGTTTTCTCATTCCAACATCAAGACCAGTTTTTGAAAAAGGAGCAAAATAATGCTTGGCAGGTGCTCGACTCTTCGCAATTCTCAGGAATTTTGAATTATGACATGTGGCATACCGAAGATAAAATAAAAATTGACATGAACCAGGCAATGTCATTTGCTGATGAGAGTAAAGTCAGCTCATAAGGTCATATGTTCCATGCAGGATGGGCGACACATGGATCTAGTGGTTATGTCACTAGTCAGCCTAACTGATTGAGACAGGGAACTTTTCCATAATTTAAAAATATCTGCTGTAAGGAGCTTTCACTGGTATTTTAACCTATGACAATAAATGCATATTAGAAAACGTCACAGTAAGCAGCAACACATAAATTACATAATTTTGTGCCAGCTCAAGACCATACATTCACTCATAATAAAATGGCATAAATAATAGTGCACTTACAGACACAATAAAAAAAACTTCTTTGGCTTCTGCTGTTCTCAAGTTTATGTCTATTTCCATCCTGAATGAGGGATTACTGGTAATTGTAACAGATTTCAACTGGCAAGAATTATATCGCAAGAATTTGCTACATATTTGACACTCCCAGGATGCGTGAAAAACTTCCTGTAAGTGGTAAAATGTATACCTTCATGATTAAGCAAACCAGTACAGGAACTCGTAATTGAAAAATTGCAGTGATTACCTTGCACTAAGATTTTCATAATTGTCACATCACCCCAAAAAAGGGTTCCCTTGTGCAAGAAGTAACCATTTGCAAAAACTCCACATAAAAATGAGTTCAATCCAAGGCAGAGGCAATCTTCAGCCACCTCCTTGGTGCTTTTGTATGCATTTGTATTAATTTAAGTATGAATATGGTCATCATCATGTAAGATCAGATGTCCATTTCATGTACATGCTCACCAGACACAATGAAATGATGTGAGGACTAGTATGTTGTGACTTGCTATGAGTGTTTTCTTGTGGTACACAAGTCTCTGAGGCATCTCCTCTTGTGTGAGTCCAAGCAGGTATAGTCAAGCAGAATCCCTTGCACCTTGTCCTGGAGAACAGATGGCCACTCCTTTTCTAGCAGGTTCAGCTTCTGCAGGCACTCCAGTGCCTGCCCCAACATTAAGTTGAGGGCTGAGTGTGCCTGTTGCTGCACCACAGGATCATCCTTTAGAGATGGTCTGCACATTAGAGCCTCCTTCCCAATAACCTCCTGAAGGACAGGATCCTCTTCCCATGAGACTTTTGCTGGTGTGCTTCCTGAGTCACTCTCAGCATCAGAATCATCTGCTTTGAGCCTTGCTGCAAGAGGTGTCAAGGCTGCAGGAGGTACACATGTGAGAGCCAGACGACCCAGAGATCCAAACTGCTGTTGGGCCACCTTCCCTTCCTCCAACCCAACTCCTTTTCCGTCCAATTTCGCAAGCCCCCAGTGACTCAGACGATAGACTGCATATGGTCGGTACATTTCCTTTCCAGCTAATGGGTTTCTTTGATGCACCTGCAAGAGTATTTGAAGATAGCAGACCAGAACTAATTAGTTTCAGATACTAAGGCCGGGTTGCATCGGCTCCAGGAAAATTTGTCTGGCCGAAGAAGAGCCCGGTTAGTTTGTTATTCATTGTTGTCAACAATTCTGTCAACAATGAATAACAAACTAACCTGGCTCTTCTTCGGCCAGACAAATTTTCCTGGAGCCGATGCAACCCGGCCTAAGAGTGTGAATCAGCAAGTCATATGCTAAAATTATAAGGCAGTTCCATTTAAAACCATTAGTCATTATTACTTTCACTGTTCATAAATCAGTCTACAGAGATGGGCAGTTTTAGCATTAGATTTAGTCGTCAGCATGCACCACTCCTGAATGAAGGATGTAACAGAATGTGCTGATTGGGCAATCTTGCAGACCAAGGCTAAAACTACTGATCTACTGCAAAACCAGCCTAGATGTAGAATGCGTGTGGCACACTGTTCTTTTTGTTCATCATTATCTACCACAGTGTTTCCCTAGATGTGTGTTCCCAAGCTTGCAAGACTTGGTTGTAGCAAAAGCATGAGCAAAAAGCCAATTCTCCTATGTCCATTGGCTTCTCTGCCATGCTAAACAGTCTCCAATTTGCTCTAAAACTCTCATTCTCAGAAGCTTGGGAGCACATCACTGACCTCCCCTTTTCAAGTAAACATTGAGATGTGATGCATGCATGTGACAGCTAACTATGACTAATAAATGTGTAACTTCACAGAGTATTTTCCTAAAATGAAACATACACTTTTAAAATTCAGAGAGAAACATCCAACACTACTGAATCCTGCGGAACATTTGAAACCACTCACCTGCAAAGAGGCAATGCCTTGCAGGTGGGCCAGGGAGTTCAGCTGACCAACCCACTGCAAGTCACATCCAGGGCCCACCTGTACCTCAATCAGTGAAGGAAGGCTTGATTTGAGGCGACCAAAGTGAGGGGCCAGTGCATCAATTGGGACATTTTGTATGCACAATGTGTGCACTGCTGCTGTAGCTGCAGCTGACCCCGACCAATGTTGGATTGCAGTTCGCACGGCAGATGCAGTAGTTCTGGCATTTTCACTCCCTGTTATTTCAAGCCGATCTTCAATTATAGTTATCTGTGGCACAGAAGGATCAGGTTTCCTTCGGGGAGAAGGTGGAACTGCAGGAACGGCAGGAACTGATGGCAGTAAAACACTTGGAGGTGGAGGTGGAGACTCTTGATGAACCAATGCAGGCAGTACTGGTGCAGGTGGTGTCTCCAGATACCTCAAGAGTGGCGCAGATGGTGCACGCCTGTACATTGCTCGCACCCTGACTGAACCAGAAGAAGTGGACTCAAGCTCAGATCCAGAAGATCCTGACGTCACCTCTTTGGGAGTGACCTCCTCTGCAGAAGAATCAGTGTAGGAGCTTGAAGCATCCCTTTGGCTGCTCTGAAGCCATGCCTGAGCACCCCTCCGCTGGTCAAAGGTCACTGAATTTGGCCCAAGCTTCAGAAGGGATGGAAGTGTACATAACACCTTGGGAAGAAACTCAGCAAGGTCAACTACGTCATTGTTCTTCATAGACAACTCCTCCAGAGTGGACACATGCTCCAATCCCTGTAAGTCTTCCAATCTATGAACAGAAAAGTCATCATCATCAAATTGACAGAGAGGCTCCATGAATGCAGATAATTAAGTTAATCTGCAATATTCAAGAATGCAGAGTAAAACTTGATCATACGTGCATATCCTGTTGCAGTCCAAGCACAGCCTCCTGAGAGCTGGGAGATGTGGAATTGTGTACACTGAAACTACACAATTTCGGGAGAGGTCCAGGTCCCGTAAGGACACCAGTCCCTGCAAACCCTGCAGATCCTGCAGCTTGTTTTCAGACAAGTTTAGCACACGCAGGCATCTCAGAAGGGACATAACTTCAGTTGGAAGGTGTGTTATCCAGTTCCCCTGCAGGTCCAACACTCGTAGATTGCATGCAAACTGCAATCCCTGTAGTCCCTGCGCACCTTGTAGGTGGTTACGCCCTAGCATCAGGACCCTCAGCCTTGGAAGACTTTGTAGGCCATTCTGTAACCTTTGCAACCGGTTTCCTTGTAGATCTAGGAAGGCCAGTTTTGGAAGGTCCAGGGACTCCAAGCATGTGATCTGGTTGCTCTGGAGCGATAGGAGTTGCAGGGATTCTTCACCCAATAGAAGGGGACAGCAAGTCAGCCCACACCTAAACAGTTCAATTGCTTGTTACAATGTGTGCAAGAAATGTGCAAGTTTGTCAATTTAAATTGATGCAAAATGCTCTCTTTCAGCCAAGACCGAGCAACAATCCATAATCATAACTTTGATAATACAGCTACACATACCTGTCAAGAAAGAGCCGGTCAGGGTTCCTTTTCTTTGCATCTGCGCTGCGTATAACCTGTATCCTCTGTGATCCACAATGCCTGAAAACGAGCGAATCCACTGATGCTGCCCAGGGTCCACCTCTGGTCCCACCAGAGCTGGTGGGCCTGAGCTCCATGTAGACGGCTTCCTCCTCTCCTCGAGTACCTGTCACCTGTCTGCCCTGCTTCTCCTCCTCTGCCCTTCTCGTGTCTCCTTCCTCACCTTTCCTTTCTGGTGGTGGCTCCTCCACCTCTTCTTCCCCTCCTCCCTTACCCTCATTGCACTGTCCCACGGACAGTCCTCTGATGGCCAGGCCAACCCCGTCACTCTCCAAGGAAGCCTGCCTGCTGCTCCTCCTCAACTGAAACCCATTCAAGCAATGAGGCACACTGACTGAGCACTGACAGCTGGTCATCAGGCAGGGTCAGTACCGTCTTAACCTCCTGTGTGGCCCTGCGCTGATCCTTTCCCAGGCTCATCCAACGGCGGCCTAGTGGATCCCTCGCGGGTGCCAACCACCACCGCCCCTGGCTCCTTCCTGAAGTGGCTCAATCGCAAGACTCTCCAAGAAGTATCGCAACTGCGGCCATGTCTGTTTTGATCTGGTCCACTGCAGAGGGAAGGAACGACGGACTGGTTTGACCAAGGGAACGGCGGGGCTTACGAACATGGAGCTGCGAAGGACTCACACTATTTCAAGTACTATCAAATTCGGTGGGATGGTAGATTAGCCCAACCAATAAAACCAATAGGTTATCAAAAGAAATTTATAACTCCAGCAGCACCTGCAGGTACTGTACATTTCATGACTTCAAACATGACATAATGTTTTGCACTTCTAGTATGACAATTTATGTCCTAGATATTGAATCACATCTCGACATGAATGTTCAATGTACTTGACTTGGCTGTTTTTCAGCAGTGACTTCCACCTGTTTATCCTTTCAGAAGAATTTCTGCTTGTGCTCCAAGGGTTATTTCGGTCTGAGGTGGTATGCACTTTCACAAATGTCTTCACTTTGTCATCAAACACCATCCCGAGCCACTTGTACAGTGCTTGTGCCACTTCCATAGGCCATTGCGCTAGCTCCTCATACCCAACCTGCTTGAACCTGGTTGGAAAAGCTCTTTTCAACTTCTTGGCTGAATGCAAGTCCTCCCTCAGGTCTTGGCAGAGCCGTTTTGGATGCCAACAGTCTATCTGCGAATCATCCGTTTGTTTGCACCATTTCACTGACATGTACCTGGAACTCAATGTTGCTCTAGGGTCACGTACCAAGAAAAGTACCCGTACTGATGGGTCTTTCATCAGCATGGAAGTGGTAGCATTGAGTCTGAGCCTGACAGTCTTTGCTACTTGCATCGAAAACATCTTGCAGGCACTCTGGAGGAACTCAGGACGGGCACATGCATTCTGGTTAGGACCACTGGTGCATGCAGACCATACAAGAGAATTAGCGTGTGATATGACATCTCTTAGATTATCAGCAACATATGACAAGTGTGGTAGGTATTGGAAAGTGCAGTTTAGGAGGTCCTGCAACACCTCAACTGATTGAGCCTCAGCTTGACCCTTGACCTGCCTGACACCTAAATACCCAAATGGTTCATAGTGGAGGAATGCTGCAGGATGATTGGACAACAGCTGACCCAGAAAGGTGGACCCACTGCGCCAGGTAGACACTACCACCACCTTTAACTGTGGTACATGTACTTGTTTCTGGGGCACTTGCAGTGACTTCCTGAGGATATCCACTGTAGCTTCACCTTCTTGATGTGTTCCAGGCCTCAATTCATACTTTTCAAGCTGTTCTTGTACCTTACGGAAGGACATGGCCACTGGAACACCCAATTTAGGATCCCAGGCCACATCCTTCCTACGTCCATCAACACCCAGTTCAATCATAGCCTTCCTAAGTTGCTTAACTAGTAGCCTGTCCTCTTCCAATTGTTCATCCTGGAAGTCCTCTAATTTTATGCCACTGATGGGAATAGTCTTGAAGTTCTTGTCGCGTCTAGGGTCTATGGCACCTAATGAAGAAAGAATGCGTGAGAAGGAGGTTTCATTCATGTGGTAGATTGGCCTGTGGGTAGCTTTGTCTTGGGGAGTGGTGGACGAAGTAGGTCGCCGAAGAAACGCCTCGGATGGTAAACTAGCGCTGACAACTGGGCTAAAATCTGATGGAAAATAAATATAAGAGAATACAATATAAAATCTGCACATGCATAATTACAGAATATTGCATATGAGACCATACCGAGTGTGAGTAACAGATGTTGATCATCTTTTGGCAAAGCTGGGATGGGTAAATCATTCCAGTTGGTGACATGATGCAGCAAACAAACAACAAAGGAGAGAAATATGGCCCATCCCGTCAGTTGAAGTAGACGCAAAAGGCTCAGAGAGTGGATCCCAAATCCTTTGCAGCTGAAAAGATGACATACATGCCATAACAAGTTTTATCTAAGGCTAGGTAAATACGCTTGCTAGCAAAATAGGAGCAACTTTTCTTCCCTTTTAAAAACGAAAATGCAATAAGTAAGAAAAGGAAGGGGGGAAAAAAAAAGCCATCTCCCCGGCGGGGAATCGAACCCCGGTCTCCCGCGTGACAGGCGGGGATACTAACCACTATACTACCGAGGACTTTGGCGAGAAAGTCATCCTTCGAAGCCGTACATCTGCGGCCACCCAGCCCGTCTTTCCCCGGTTTTCTCTTGCGCCCCACTCGCCCCCGCGTTTGACCTCCCGTATTTATTCCATTTCTGAAAAGCGCCTCCCTGATTTGCCCTGATTGTGTTGCTCTGATTCCGGACCCTCCCCTGCCAATCCCCGGGGACCCCCTCCCCCTCAGTCGTCTGCTGCAGGAGGAGAGACGGACGGGCACGGTCGATTCATTCCCCTTCGGCCGATCAGGCACCACCAGTCTCCCCGTCACCTGCCGTCACTCCCACAGTCAGGCACCCGAAGGCTGCCCGCCCGACCTCCCCCGTTGCAGGTACACCGCGGACGATGAGTGACTGACCGACTACGACTGACCAGGGGAGAAGGAGGATGCATCGCCGCCTCAACCCGACTGCTTCAACGCAGTTTGCACTCGCGGTAATTACAACTTGTGCTGTGGGGATGCATTGCCTCCTCTATGGCCGACACTCACGAGTCGGGGTCATCTCGTGCCAAGGCAATGTGGGAATGAAAATCACTAATGCGACAGATAATGTTGCTCAAGGTTGCAATGTAGAGTAGCACTTTTAACCCTGGAACCGTAACGTGAGGACCCCAAAGGAATTAAAATGGATTAAAATAATAATTACAATGAACTGCATTAAAAAAGAATAGGGTACGGTATATAACAGGAAGTGCATGTTTATTCTGAACTAGCAGGATACCCGGCGTTGCTCGGGTTATGAAAGACTTTTCCATAGGAGTGACTCATTGATTTAGTAGTAACCTTCGCAATAATTATGGCTATACAATGTGGGCATACCAGTGACATGGAGCATATTGCATGTGCATGGAAGTCCAAACAACACACTGCGGATGTCAGATTATAAGGTAATACACAATGCACCTCCAAAATCCAGCAAAAGTATGTAATGAAAAATTGAAGGTTGTGCAGTAAATGTAGAAGTAAATGTAGAATGTAGA